>VMDR010005756.1:0-49423 GCA_007922815.1 Macrotus californicus | reverse complement strand
GACTAGAAATTTAAATTCAAGACATAAAGCTATACAAATACTAGAAGACAACATAGGTAAATTGCTCTAGAATTAGAGAAAGAAGAAATTTTTCTTACCAGGGCTGAAAATCCAGAGCTAAGAGAAAAGATTAATAAACCTGACAACATAATAATCAAAGACTTTTGAAGAGGTCAAAACAGCATGAACAAAGTAAAATGCCAAATGATGAACCGAGCAATACTATTTGGAACCAAGAGTACAAAGTGTTACTACCTCTCAGATATAAAGAACTTCTAAAAACACAAGATTAGAAACAATCGGGTAAGGAAAATAGCCTAGGTGATGTCAGTGAAAATGGCAGAGTTAAGAAACTCCAAGAGCCCACTCCTCCATAAAAGGAACTGAAATACTGGCAAAAAAACTGTCAGAATCAATGGTGTTTGGAACTCCATAAACAAACCAAAACTTTCTGCAAACAAACAGCACTTAATCAGTAGAAAACGGTGAACCTCAGTAAGAACAGTGAGTTTTGTGGCATGTTAATGTACCCCAGTCCCATTGCCTGTTCCTCAGCTTAATGGCAGTCTTAAAATTAACAGCCCACATTCCCAGTCCTGGCACTGACACCAGACGGAACAGAATAGACTTTGTCTGCAAAGAATTGCCTTAGTTGATCTGTCTGGTGGCTCCACAGAAGATCAGCTCAAAAGGCACATTTTATCTCACCTAACTGGAACTTGCCCAGCATTATAACCACTCAAGTAACATTTGTCAAAAACATCTACGAGCAGATGCTTTAGTTGTTGCTGTCTGCAGCAATGGGAAACAGTTGGAATAAATAATAAACTAACTACAAAGCTGAAGCAAAGGATGGGAAATGATACAGCTTGAGGAATAAGGACTTTGAAAAGCTTCAACATGTTCCTAACAATCTAGAAGGCCACACAAATAGACAGGACTGCACATTTTCAGGTGAGACCCAAGAAGGTCCTAAACTCTCATTTCTGGCTCACCTTGACTCTGCACAACCAGGAAGCGAAGGCTAAGGCAGAGTTGTGAGCTGCCTGCTGAGTGGTCAAGGTGCACTTCAACACACACACAGAACCTCTCTGCAAACACTAGGAGATTTTTCATTTGCAAACACTTAAGCAAGTCTGCATTCAACCATTAACTCAATCATTAACTAACCACTAGGGTATATGAATAGAAATGTCAGTGATCACAAATGACAAAAATACAGAAGTTCAAAAATTGGTTCAGAAAAGTCCCTAAAAAACAAACTATTTAGACAAGTAGAAACAACAAACCCTGGAGAAGATGGAGAATCTTATTCCAGAGTCACCACTTTATAATCTTCAAATGTTCAAAGTGTCCAGTTTTCACCAAAAAAATTATGAGGTGCAGAAGAAAACAAGAAAATGTGGTCCATACAGAGGAGAGAGAAACAATCAATGAAACCTGTCCCTGCAGTAACCCAGACGTTGGAGTTACCACAAAAAGATTTTGAATTAGTTATTTTAAATATATTCCTGAAAGCTAAAGGAAACCATGCCTAAAGAACTAAAGGAATCTGTGAGCGCAATGTCTCATCAAGTGGAGAATATTAATAAAGAGAGAAATAATGAAAAGGAACTCAAGAGAAATTCTGGAGTTAAAAAGCACAATAACTGAAGTTTAAATTTTATTATAGGGGCTCCACAGTAGATTATTGCAGATTAAAGAATCAGCAAACAAAGATAGGTCAGTTGAGATTATTCAGTCTGAGGAGCAGAAAAAAAAAAGAATGAAGGAAAATGAAAGAATTTATGAAAACTTGGACACCTTCAATCCTATCAGCATATGCATAATGGCAATCCCAGAAGGAGAAGAGAGGGGGAAAGGGAGAGAAAAAATATTTTAAAAAATAATTGGCAAAACACTCTTCCTCTCCACTCTCTTAGTATCAAACAAATATTTTCATTAAATGTCTTTTATTATTTAAAGAGATTAACTGTGACTGTTTCTTCATGGTTAGGAAGAACAAGTGCTGGAAGCGACCTAAGTGCCCATCAGTAAGTGAGTGGATCAAAAAACTGTGGTACATTTACACAATGGAATTCTATGCAGCAGAGAGAAAGAAGGAGCTCCTGCCCTTTGCAACAGCATGGATGGAACTAGAGAGCATTATGCTAAGTGAAATAAGCCAGGTGGTGAGGGAGAAATACCACATGATCTCACCTTTAACTGGAACATAATCAACAAAAGAAAACAGCAAACAAAATACAACCAGAGACATTGAAATTAAGAGCAAACTGACAGTAACAGGGAGGAGGGGGGAGAGGGATAATGAGGGGAAATAGGGGAAGGGCCATCAAGGAACATGTATAAAGGACTCATGGACAAAGCCAAAGGGGGTACAATCAAGGGTGGGAGGCAGGGATGAGTGGGGTGGCGGGGTGCGATGGGGTGAAAATGCAGACAGCTGTACTTGAAAACAATAAGAATAAAAGAATTATTGCCTTGGAAAACCACACTGGAACCTTAGCCTTTTCTTCACTGCCAATAGCTCATTAAGCTGCTTCCTTTCAGTGTCGTGTTCCATTCTTGCCGACAGATAAAAAAAACTGTCATGCCCCAAACCAGGTGGAAAAATACCACCAGAAGGATTCAGCTCTCATCAGAGCAAGTGTTCTTAGCTGATCACCAAAGCCGAATATCAACAGACAGACAGACAGAAAACCACAAGTTCTCTCTACATGACAATAAAACAAAGGGCTGAACACATGTGTCTAAGGATTTCTTTTTTGTCAATTACAGTTGACATTCAATATCATACTAGTCTCAGGTGCACAGCATAGCGGTTGGACATTTATATACCTTAGGAAGTGATCCCCTGATAAGTCTGGCACCCACTGGGCACCATACACAGCTATTATAATGTTACTGACTATATGCTGTACTTTGCATCCCTGTGGCTATTTTGTGACTACCGATTTGTACTTCTTAATGCCTTCACATCTTCCACCCAGCCCTCAAACGTCCATCTGACAACCAGTCAGACAGGGAAAGACAGATACTATATGATTTCACTTCGATGTGGCTTCTAAAATACAAAATAAATGAACAAACAAAATAGAAAAAGGACTTCTTTTGATCGCACGAGACCTGGAGGGGTGGTGGGTTGTTACACTGTGTTGGGGTTTTTTCTGAATTGATAGAGCTGATGAGGAATTTGGAATCACATGGCTATAGCCAGAGTGTGTGTTTATAAGCATCTCAAACTGTTGGTCATATAACTTAGGTTCAAATGCCCTCTCTCAGTTCTTAAAAAAATCTGTGTAAAAAGTCCTGGCAGAGTGCGCACAATGCGGGGAGGTGACGCCCCGCACCTGGCAGTGTCGGAGCGGCCCCGCTGCTTCCGTCTGCCCCTTCCGTGTCTGCTGTGCAGGCATCCTTCCAGACGAGAGGAAATTGGCTCCATGTGTCTGGTCTTTTTCTGCTTTGGGAAGGTTTCCTGGGAGTTCTTTAGCAATCACAAATCTTTCTGACGCTTCCTAATTCATCACTGTAAAGACCACTTCTCCAGAAATAGTGGTGAGTTTTGCCAGAAGCACTGAAGACACGTAAATTAAAGGTCATACACCCGAACACTGAGCGCCTTTTCCATTTCAAATGAACCCTTCTTCATTTTATTGTTACTGCCTTCTTATTAGTTTTGCTTAAAAATATTTTTTTTGTTGTTTCTAAATTTTACAGCCTCTGGAAAATGCTAGAATTAGGTGGAATGCAACTACATAACCAGGTTTGGCTTGAATCACACCTGACTCCTAAGCACACCCCCTGTACTTGGGGCTTCTCTGCATCACCTGCTACTCCATGAAACAGTAATTGTCTGTTTCCCTGTATAGGGAACATGGACAACTATAATTGTAATTGTCCCTTCCCTGTAATTGTCTGTGTCCCTGTGTGAACATGGACAACTAAACCTCTCTGTGCCTTGGTTTTCTCACCTGTAAAATGGGGAAGAATAACAGTATTTACCTCATGGTACTGAGGGGTGGCATACAGGGGGGACCCCAAAAACCCAGAATTATCTTCTAGAGGGCAGCCTACTTGTAGTAGAGGCTTCTCTCACTAGGTGAGTGTTCTAGGAACCCATCTGTATCAGTGTACCAGCTGGCACTGTTGTGAGAGGCTGCGTTCGGCTTCAGTGCTTTTTTTTTTTAAGACTCTTTCAACACGTTTGCCCATTTCATGATGGATGATTTATGAGCACACCTGCCCACACTGTGCTGATTGGTCAGCAGCTTTTGACCAAAAATGACATGACCCCTGTGCTCCACCGTCCCTATTCACCTGTGACCATCCCAAATGACTTTTTTGGTTTCCCTGGATGAAAAAAATCCTCAAAGGGAAACATTTTGCTGATGTGGACGAAGTGAAACAAAAAAAAAGCAGTAGAAGCACCAAAAAGCATCAAAATTGATGAGTTCAAAAACTGTATTTAACAGTAGATAAAATGTCTCAATAGGTGTATTGCACCCAATGGAGAGTACTTTCAAGGCAACTGAAGTTTAAGCACGTAAGAATAAATACACAATTTTTTATAAATAAATTCTGGTTTAGAGGGTCTCCCCCATATGCTAAGCATTCTATCAGTATTTTTCTCTTGTTGTCGTTAGACTGAGAGCACCTTGAACAGGAGCACCAGCTCTATCCTCTATGTCATGGTGTCTGGCACATAGTAGGTACTCAATAAATATTGGATGGGTTGTTGAATGAATAAATAAATGAACAACTATTTGATTGGACAAACAGCTTTGAGAACAAGATTGCAACCCATAGTCCCACTGAATGCAAGTTGGGAACTTGCTAGATCTTTCTGGCAAGATTCTCATTGGTGCTTCTAAGTCCAATGCAAAGAGAGTGGGTGTGGCTAGAAACAGAGCGTAATGATGGGACCCCATGTTTTATTTGTTGATATAGTTACCTAAGAATGTATATATTTGTATGTTTGATACTGAAGAGTGATGATGGCTGGCCAGCTACAAGATGTGGCACCTGTTGGAGAAGTCTGGAAACACAGGAGAGACCCTAGGAACCTCAAGAAGGGTTCTGGAAGCAACAGCTCTTGCGAGCTGCAGGTGCTACAACTGAGGCTATTGCTACTGATCATGTTGCCACTGGAGTAGTTTCCTCACAAAGATGTCAAAAACCACTGGGGCCAGGGAAGAAGCTGTGCTGGGTCATGCTGTCATTGGGAGATCCTTGCCAAGAGCCACTGTGGGTTTTACATGGGGAGCCACACACTCAGTGGCTGGTGGGGAGGCCGCGGTACTTCTGGCACCAGGCCCCACTCCCTGGCAACCCTCAACTTTCTGGCAGAGCATAGAGATTGTTGGTGTTTCTGTGTCTCCATCTTATGAATAAAGAAGGGGGGTGGGGCGTCTGGGCCAGCCTAGTCCCAGAGCTCAGGCTGTTTTTCTTTTTAGTTGAATGTACTGAGGTGACATTGGTTGATAAAAGTATACAATCTATAACATATCATCTATATGTTGTATTGTGTGTTCACCCCCCAAGTCAAGTTTCCTATCACCATTTATCCTCCTTTTACCCTTTCCTACCTCCCCCCACCCCTCTTTCCTTCTGTCTTTCTCTCTGGTAATCATCATACTGTTTGGGGTTTGGATTTGTTGTTGGTTTTTTTTTGCTTAATCCCTTTACTTTTTCACCCAGCAACCATCCCCCTCCCCTCTGGCAGCTATCAATCTGTTCTATGTATCTAGGAGTCTATTTCTATTTTATTTGTTAGTTTAGTTTGTTCATAAGATTCCACATATAAGTGAAATCATGTGGTATTTGTCATTCTCTGACTGGCTTATTTTATTTAACATAATACTCTCCAGGTCCACCTATACTGTTGCAAAGACTAAGATTTTCTTCTTTTTTAAGGCCAAGTAGTATTCCATTGTGTAACTGTACCAGAGCTCTTTTATCCAGTCATTTATTGATGGACACTTGGGCTTCTTCCACACCTTGGCTATTGTAAATAATGCTGCAGTGAATAGACACTTCTCCAAAGAGGACATACAAATGGCCAAAAGGCGTATGAAAAGATGCTCAGTGTCACTAATCATCAGAGGAATGGAAATTAAGATCACAATGACCTATCAACTCACACCTGTCAAAATGGCTGTCATCAATAAATAACAAACAAGTGTTGGCAAGGGTGTAGAGAAAAGGAAACCTTCATGCTTTGTTGATGGGAATGAAGATTGGTGTGGCCACTGTGGAAAGCAGTATAGAGTTATCTCAAAAAATTTAAAAAGGAAGTGCTTTATGACCCAGTCATCCCACTTCTGGGAATATATCTGAAGAAACTCAAAACATTAACTTGAAACTGAGCTCAGATTCTTGGTGAATGATATGGATCCCTGTCTCTGCTTTTGTAGGTAAGAAAATTTTCTTATTATAAACTGTTATTTAATCCCTTACTTGCTTGCTTTTTTTTTTTAATTAAAATGATGGTACTACTTTAAAGCACAATGCAGGAGAATGTGCCATTTTTGTTTTTTTGCTAGAGGCTCACTCAGTAATATGGACAAGTTTTTGAACTTAGCCTTCTAACATGGTTTTCCTATCTATGAAATCAGACTCCCTTTCCATTAAATATGGATAGTGATGATCTCTACCCGCTGACTTTCCCCTTTGTGCTGGTGCTTTATATTCATGGAAGCTCAGCAAGGAACAAAATATAGAATTCAGTACAGAGCTCCTGTCCATTGGGTTTTCATTCAAAATTCAACAGGTAGACAGAACTCCAGCATAAGAAAAGGATGAGGTGACTCAGGGGAAGCAAGTAATGCCATACAGTGATGCTGTGCAGATGTGGGCTAGCAGGGCTCAGCGCCAAAGGATGGTCTTTTCAAAGACATTGAGCTGGAGATGTGAACAGTGCATACAAAGGCCATGCTGAGTGAGCTTTGCAACCCCCAACGTCAGTGGAGTCTGAGCTATGCAAACACAATGAACTTCCATTAGCCTGGAACCCAACCTGTATTTTTGTGCTCATCTTTATGAGACAGGAACAAATTGAACTTATACAACTGCATATGAGTAATTTACCCAAAAGGCAACTAAATCAGCAGCATCAGGTCAAGTACCTCAGGTGTGAAGATGATGCTAAGTATTGTCAGAAAATGCAAAGGTCACTAAGCAAGCTGAAACAGATCAACTAAAAATAAAAGACAGAATTGAACAATATTGTAACAGGTGTTAAAGACAAGTATCAGAGACTGGCTGAGGTGGGGTGGGAGAGATGGGGAGGGGAGAGATGGGGGGAAATGCAGACAACTGTAACTGAACAACAATAAAGTAATAAAATCTTAAAAATAAATAAATAAACAAACAGACAAGTATCCGTTTCAAAGATTAAAGAATTTGTGGAAAAGAAGGCCTGATGGTGCACTTGGAAGGCTTTGTGGCAAGTCGGAGCTTTGGCCGGGCCTCAGAGACTGGGTTGGGCTTGCGTTGGTGGAGCGGGAAAGAGCGGAGGTGTGCGCGGGAGCCACTGCGCACTGACTCATGGGAGCTGCTGTGACGTTTTTCAGACATATTGCCCTCCAGTTGTTAAATGCACTATTAAAAATTAAATTGTAAAAACTTACAATTAAGTAAAGTACAAGCATTTTTATTTGTAAATTAATTTATACTTATATAATATATAATTTAATATTGAATATATTACTATATGGATAGTAGGACTCATCACTTCCTAAGTATTTTACTGCGTTTCACTGTTGCCTGTGCTCTCGAGGCTGCTCACATCCACTGCATCCGTTCGGTGGAAAGGCTACAGGGCACAGCTGCTGCGCGCCTCTTCTTAACTTAAGCTAGGAGAGTTGACACAGCGGAAGTCTGCACATGCTGTGAATCAGAGCTGCATGTATTCTTTTGTTGGTTGTTTAGACTTAAGGAAAAAATAGAAAAATATTATTCATGCAGATTAAATTTTAAAATATATCATGTTGGTAGTTATTACATTGTGGATGACACCAAACAATCTAAGAAATCTCCTTCCAGCACTTGAAAATTATCTGATTTAGCAAAGAAGTTCCTCATGTTGCTGATAAACAGTGAAATTCTGATATGCTCATTAATGTAAATAAAAATATCCACCAACATTCATGTCAGAGACACGAAGAGAAAGTTGGTTGTTAAATATTACCAGCACACCACTGGAGGGATAACAGCATGTGCAGAAATGGCAGAAGCTGAAATGTTCATATTGACGGGGATAGTATGGTGTGGTGGGGGGATAATATGGGTTCAAATCCCAGTTCTGCTGTTTATTAGCTGTGCAAACTTAGGAGAGCTACATAACATTTCTGAGCCTAAGTTCCCTTACATGTAAGATAGATAGTAGAGCCAACCATACTGTATTCTTATAAGAACTAGAAAGAATATAGTTTTACATGCCCAATGTTGATAATAATTATTGTAATGAAATATTCTAAAACCCATTGAAAAGAGGTTGACTGAGCAGCGGGGTTATTTAGGGGATAGGTGGAAGTGCTGGGTCTTGAACTCCAGGCAAGGAATTGAGGACTTCTCATGAAAACACTGGTTGGCCCCTAAAGATTTCTGAGCAGGACACCAATGTGAGATAGTATCATAGAAAGATGATGGTGGCCATAGTTCGCCATCCAACCCTTTCTCCTACCTGTGGACATCTAGTGTAGTGCTGAATGGTAAACTTAGTTTTGTACATATCAAGGTCCTCGGCAGGTCCCCAAACGCCTTCTAAATCAAAGAAAGATTAAGTCACGTTTACTATAATTTGGGATTAAGTGTGCCTCAGAATACTCTAATTCTTTCAAACTATATAATGTACACCTGGCAGCTAAAGTAATGCCCAGTTAAACAAGAACACCAAACTCAGCCTCAGTATTTTTCCTGCCCATCATTCTTTTATTGAGTCAGTCATAAAGACCTGTGGTTCTACCTCCTTGATAACCCTTGACCCTAACTGCTACTGACATTCCCCATTGCCTTGCTTTAGGTCAGTGGTTCACAACCTTGACCTCATATTGGAACCTCCTAGGGAGCTTTAATAAAAACATACCAGTGTCTGCATCCTGCCTCCAGAGATTGTGGTTGAATTGGTCTGGGGTGGGGCTTGAACATGGACATCCTCAAAGTTCCCAGGGGCTCTACTGTGCAGCCAGGCCTGAGTTCACACTCTTGCTGCTACCCACCTGAATCGTTGCATCAACCCTCTGCCTGAGCCCCTGCCCCCAGTGCTGATTTTTTCAAATCCCTTGTTCATCATGCTTTCAGAATGACCCTTTAAAAACACTAATTTTATCATGCCATTCTTGCCTCTTCAGGTTCTCCTCGGCCCCTATCTAATAAAACCCAAGCTCATTAATATCAACCTTCTTCAACAACAAACACATACACACACTCTAACGAAGTGGTTATGACAAATCCAAGAAATAAAAGTTGAACCAAAGAGCGATCTAGCCTTGGAAAGTCATTCAGATGTTTAAAGACATCTTCTAAGACACTTGTTCAAGTATACACCTTCACGTAACTGCTGTGCAGCTCTGAATGCAATTGAGAGTTTGGGGGGAAACCAGTGTCAGAAGCAGCACTCGGTGTCTGAGCCCCATGGCAAAGTGTGGGGAGAGGGGAGGACTGATAGCTTAGCAAAACCCAGGGGAGCCTGCTCAGTTCAGTTGCTGACTCCAAGGTTCCCTTCTGTTATGGATTGAATTGTGTATCCCCCAAAATTCATACATCTTAAGTCTTAACACCCAGTAACCCAGAATGTAACCTTATTTTTAAGATAAGCCTTTATGGAGATAATCAAGTTAAAATGAGGTCTTAGGGTGGGTGCTAACTCACTACAATTGGTATGCTTACAGAAAGGGGAAACTTGGAGAGAAAAACACATGCAGAATACCATATGAAGATGGAGGCAGAGACTAGGGTGATGCTGCTACAAGCCAAGGAATGCCAGATCGCCAGAAAGCCACCAGAAGCTGGGAGGGAGGCTTGAAACAGGTTCTTCCACGCAGCCCCCAGAAGAAACCAGCTGTGCCAGTGCCTCACCGTGGGCTTCTGGCCTCCAGAGCTCTGAGACAATAAATTTCTGTCATTTAAACTACCCAGTTTGTGGCATATTGTTGCATCAGCCCTAGCAAACTAATGTACCTCCCTTCTATCTCTCCAGCCACAACCCACTTCCCACCATACCGATCTAGTTCAAGTTCCCCAAATGTGCTACATTCTTTCATGCCACCTCTGCTTAAGCTGCTCCCTCGACCTAGAAGACCCACTTCCCAGCAACCTTCCCCTAGAGGGGACCCATGAGTCCTTGAAGACTCAGTTCAACCCTGCCTTCTGTTTCCCTCGTCACAACCCCTATTTCTTTCCAGCCAAACTTCCACAGAATTAATCATTCCTCCTTAGACCTGCCACTGCCAGTGTTTGCATCCAGCACCTTTTCTCATCCTTTCGGGCCCTTCTCTTATTCCAGCCACTGCGGCAGCTAGTCCCAGGCCCACTTCAACCAGCTTCATGCAGGTGTGATCTGACTGCCCCTTTCCTCAGCCCACACCGCTTGCCTCTCACTCGCTGGCCCAGCCCTTCTCTGACGCCAAGTATGGAGCACCCACAGACACCCAATGGACTCACGCTTGGGTCAACTGGAAGAAACGCAGGAGAGGTAATGCCTCTGGGACCACTCGTGGATAAATTTCCCCTTTTGTCGTGAAGCTCCACAGAAGTCCCAGTGAATCAAGCACCAGTGGCCTGAGCAGTAGCCAGCTCCCAAACATGCTCCTGTAGTGCTTTTCTCTTCTTGCTGTTTCACTCCCCTGGTCCTTCCTACTACTGCTCCCTGGAATCATTCCCAATAAAGTACCTACATGTATGTGTTTGTCTTGGGCTCCATTTTCAGAGAAACCCAAGCTAAGATATCGTGTTTGTTTTATGCTGGATTGAATTTGACCTACAAAAATGGCTATTTCATACGATCTAACTAGTGATTATTTGTCTGTATCTAGGTCTCTTCCAATAGAATGCAAGGTTCTTGGGGTCAGAAGCAGCGTCTTTCTTATTCATTTCTCTTTCCCAGCATCAACCACTGCAGGTGTCACAGAGTGATCCCTCAATGAAAACTGCACGAGTGCGTGCGGGGATCGATCGTCTCAGCACAGGGAAGGACAGGGTTCGGGAAAGGACTCTTCTGTCGATGTTAGGACATAAAGTCACATACCTGTCTCATGCCAAAATAAAACCAATATGAATGATTTTTAAAGCACTAGAAAGGTCATTTATAGACTAATTTCTACACAACAAAATGCCCACTCAAAGTGGGAAAGGCTCCACTAGCAGAAGCATGGGCTGCTAGAAGAGCATCCAAGTTGTGGGGGCTCCTAGGGAAAGCGGCCTCTAAGCTGAGCCCTGAAAGACAAGTAGAAATTAACCGAGAGAAAAACTGGTGAGGGGTGTCCCAGGCAGCAGGGGGAAGCCTGTGCGGAGACGTGAAGGTGAGAGAGCCCCCTGGGGGGAAGGAAAGCAATTGTCTTGAAGTTCTCCATGTAGCTACTAATTCATCCACGGGGATTACAACAGCTTGGCTTCCAAGAAAGGATGTCGAGTTTCACACAAATGGCAGCTGTTTCCTTACGGCTGGAACTCAGAGTTAGACTTGGAGTTCATGCTGTCTCTTAGCGGTAGAACGAGATCTCTGTTCCGGGCCAAGTGGTTGAACTCCTGGAGGTATTGTAGCTTTAGCCTTCACACTGGCATCAGCCTGGCTAAGTCCATATGAAAGCTGGCCTGGCCCACTCATGAAGGGGCATCCCAGTTCCAGGGATAAATCCTGCACCAAACATACGTTTATAAACACTGTCTACTCTCTTCCGATGGCCTGTGGAAAAGCTGCTTGGTAAGTCACCCCCCTGGGGCTCGGGAGCGGCCTGAATTGCCATGACCAGCACGGCTGAGACACAGGATCCAGCACAGGACCAGCGGACAGGGGATAAAGCAGGCTCACTCTCAATTTTCCAGTCTCGAGTTAAATGGAGACTCTGGGTGCTACTGTTCAGGGTCTGTGACAATGCCATCTTGTCCCCTACACAAAATCCAATGCTTGTTTCACGTTTACACTAATGTATTGCTCTTCACAATAAAAAAGATGGTTCTTTGCCATTCAAGTTGATAACTTACGATAACTTTTAAAATGCTCTTGTTCTAAGAATCAGGCAAATTGAATCAATACACTTCATTTCATTATAACCACACAACATTTCACAATGTATCTTTAGAATCCACTTAAAGTAATATGATATGTATTTTGCCATGACATCCTTTAAAACAAGAGTGAGCGAAGTGGTAAACACCATGATATTCTAAAGAGGACCAACTAGTGTACTCCATGCCCCTTTCAAAGCAGTCATGATGGCGCACCAGCCCTGCTAAGCGTTTTAATGGTAGGCTCATCATTTGTTATTCACAATAATGAGGAAATGGCACTTGCCTTCAGAAACTTGTCCTGTCACTAGAGGGTAGGCATAAAAATTCCAATATTTTTAAAACACCTGTCTTTAGTCACTTATCTACCTTTTTCAACATCTGATAGGAAAAATGAGAAGAAACTAATCAAATAATATCATCAGTAACATACCCAAAGAATTTCTATAGTCATCTATTTCCCAGGTTATAACTGTGTGTTATTTATAATGCATGTCAAAAGCACCTTGGGGCTGCTGCTCCTCAATTCCATAGCAGTTTATTTCCCCACAATTGTGCCCATGTTTTACAGCAATTTCCACAGCAATAAAGCAAGAAATCGGAAAAATCAGCATCTGATAGCCACCATTTAGCATTCTCTGCTGCCTGGACAGTGCAGAGGAGACCACGGAAGTGGCCTCGGCAAGCTTGCAGTAGCTGCAAATCATTGTGATCTGAATGGTAATCATCTCCTCTTCAATAATACATGACAGGCTACTTCACTTAGTGTCCTCAGGATTTCTCAGCAGGAACCCAAATTATTCCAGCACACACCACATTTTCTTATCAATAACACATTTATGATCTCTTTGAAGCACACAATAGAGGGCACAGCTTTGCATCATGCTTGCATTTATCCACGTGTGCTCAGATAGATACATCAGCCAAGAAATTCTAAATAAAAGAACTAACTAAAATTCTCATCCAAGAGGTGAATACATGGCTGCTCACATTCAAGATCTGTCCTAATAGAAACTGAGTGAGAAACCAGACAAAAGCAAGCTCGGCGGGGTTCAGCGGAGAAGGTCAGGGAGATGAAGGGGCTGCCGCAGCAGACCGCACCAAAAGGAGACCAAGGAGACCTTTGGCATTAGCGGCGCGTGAGTGCCCAGACCATCAGGGGTTCCCATTTAAAGCAAGTCTTTATAGGATGGCATTCCCCAATAAAAAGCAATAAGGCACAAATAGAAATGCAATGCCCCTTCAGACCCAAGTAAAGAACAAGAAAGCCACACTGAAATGTCAATGCCCATTGCAGAGAGGCCTGGCGGGGACCTGGCCAGACCCGAGGGCCCCACCCAGCCCAGCACGCACATGCCTTCACCCCAGCTTTCTCACCAGCTGAATGGTTCACACACAGCAGGAACAATTCTAATCAGTCCCTCAGGTGGATGACAAATTACTAGACACCATGATTCTAAAAGCAATGGCTAATATCTATGAAGTGCCAACTGGATACCAGGCACTACGCTAAATATTTGTCTACCTATGATCTCATTGAATCTACTTCAACTGAATGAGGCAAATATTATTATTACTCTTCATTTTATAGATGAGAAGCTTAAGTTCAGTGAACTAGACACTCCAAGTGCCTGTCCAATTCACTATCACTTTCTCATCTCTTTGAACTTCCCCATCTTTGCCCCACAATTCAGAGGGGTGGCTCCTCAGGAAACACATGTGTGCCACCTGATTCTGTCAGCTCAGACATTCAAAACCCCAAATTCGAACAGACAGCAAGAAGGACTGCAAGTTGACTGCCAAGTCTTCACGATTCAAGTTGCTGAGACTGAAGAGGAGCCGTGAACTCCCACCAGCTGCCAATGTCCAGGCTGCCCTCAGAGCCATGAAAGACCTCTCAGCCAGCTCCCTTGTTCCTACACTAGACTGAGTTCTTTCTGTTCCTTGATGTGGCCTCTGGCCTGTGAATACAGGAGAGAAGAGGGAGTCCCGTCTTCTCCAGGAACTGAGAGGGAGCTCTGCACCCCAAAGAAGACCTTATGCCCTCCAGCTCAGGCATCATCCTTAGTAGGAGCCAGACCCAGCATGCTCTGGCAAGACCCCATGGCTGCCCTTCCTCCCATTACTCACCCCCTGGCTCCCACCATCTGCCTGGTTCTTTAACCCTGCCACTTCAGCGTCCGCAAAAATCCCAGGGCTCCAAAGCATCTGTATGTTCCTGTGCTGACCCCCTGTCTCCTACCATCACCTACCACTGGCTTCTGAAATCCCCCACTGCACCTGCCAGATTGCACAAGCAGTCCTCAGCAAAATCTCTGCCTGCCTCAGCCTCCTCTGCGGCCATCCCCTGCACCCCCTGCTCTAACTAAAACCTGAGGAGACTGCTTCTCCAGCAGCCCTCCCAAGTGGTGGTCATCTTTTCCCTCACACACCTTAAACCGCTGGACTGCAGGTGCAACTGCTGTCCTCTGCTCTGTACTGCCATTTCCAGGCCTTCCTTCTTCATAACCTTCCACCTCGGGGCTTTGTACATTTGGTCACTGCACTGTTCCTGCCCATCCCCCCACCACGGGGCAGTCGTCTGCTGAGCCCCCTGCCCCACGTTACTCCCCTCGTTCCTCTAAGATTTTTGCTCTTGACTCACTGCCTCTCTCTCCAACAGTCCTCTTATTTAAATTCTTGGTGATTTTGATATCCATATGGATGACCTTGCCATTATGTTTTCTCAGGTCCTTACAATCTCACCCTCCACGCTACCTCAGCCACACACTCCTGAGACCACACTCTGCACAGCATCCCCTGCATAACACCAACCTCAAGCTCTTCATTCATCTATCCCGCTGCCTAGTGCACGTCCCCACACGTCCAATGGTGACCTCAGACTCAGCACATCCAAAACCAAACACTTGATCTTTCCCGCAAACCGGCTCCAACAGCTTTCTCTCCATTTCAGTTAGGGGCAACCCCATCCTTCTAGGTGCGCAAACCTCTAGGTGAGAAATTTAATTTTTCTAATGCTCCCACATCCAGTCTGTAGGGAAATCCTGTTGGATTTACCTTAAAAATATTTCCAGAATCAAACCACCTCTTGCCAACTCACCACAACCTCCCTGACCTGAACCACCGTTACCTCCCACCTGGATCACCGCAGTGGCCTCCTGCCTGGTCACACTGCTTCTGCCCTGGGCACTATCCCCACTCCGGTCTCTTCTTCACTGAGTACCCCAAGTGGACCTTTCAAAACATCAGTCAGGGTATGTCCTTCTCTCCTCAAAAGCCCTGCATTGGCTTTCTATCATATTAAGAGTGAAAGCCAAAGTCTTTACAGTAATTCCTAAGACCTGAGATGGAAGGGTCCCCCGCACCTTGTGGGCCCCCTCTCCTGCTGTCCCCCTGGCCTCCTTGCTATTCCTTCTACCTGCTGGACACACCTCTGTTTCAGGGCCTTCCTCTTTCTCTCACCTGTTTTGTCTTGGAGATTTTCACTTCCTTACTCTCCTTCTCCTTCTGGTCTTTACTCAAACATCAAACCTTCTCGCTGAGGGCTTCCCAGACCACCCAACTTCAAACTGCAGCCTGTCCACCCCCTCTCTCCCTGCCCTGAAATTTCCTGTCCCCCTTTCTTATTTTATTTTCTTTGTGACACTTATGGTCATCTTCATATTATAATTTTTTTACTCTTTTTTTAGTATCTGCCTCCACCTGGTGGAATGTCAACTCCTCAAGGGATCTTTGTGTGTTTTTCACTTCTTTGCCCCCCCACATATAGAATAACGACTGGCAGGGAGTAGGTGCTCAATAGTCCTCTTGGACTGATGAGTGAAGAAATAAGAACATGTAGATTTAGGCAGACTAAGCCACTTCTCAAACTCCATAGAACGAGGACGGGGCAGAACCAGGAATCGAGCACACACTTACCAAGGCCACATGCTCTCCGCTGCGGACTTTCTGCCTCATGTAACCGTGCGTGCTTGGGGTAGCTCACAAACAGGCACAGTCAGAGACAGTAAATCCTCGAGTGATTGGTTTGTTGTGACCTTATTTGAAAACTAAAAAGGAATCTGCTGAAATTGTTTAAATGAGGGCAAACTTTGTAAAAGACCAGATTGGAAATATTTCCTGCTTTTTAGGCTATTTGGTCTCTCAGTCAACTACTCGGCCAACAAAT
Organism: Macrotus californicus; assembly: GCA_007922815.1. Classification (NCBI taxonomy): domain Eukaryota; kingdom Metazoa; phylum Chordata; class Mammalia; order Chiroptera; family Phyllostomidae; genus Macrotus; species Macrotus californicus. Next base: position 33,030 of record VMDR010005756.1, on the reverse strand, counting down.
AGGCATGGCTGTGCTCCAATAAGCTGTATTTACAAAAAATAAAATAAACCAGATGACAGACTAGACTTGACCCATGGGCCATAATTTGCTACTTCCTGGTTTAAATCTATAAAAATGCAATTAGGCTGAATGTGTGCTGGTGTTCCAAATCTTAGGCAATTACAGGAAGCAGTGAGATAAAGTGAACAAGCATTAACTTTGATCGGAACCAATTCTGGCTTCAAATTCTAGCCTTGCCATGTGCGAGCTGTGACGTGGGCAAATTACCCAACCCCTTTGAAAGTCAGGTTGCTCACCTACCAAAAGGGTAAGTAGCCCTTACCTGGCAGGACGTCGTGAGGCAAAAATGAGAGGATGTGTGTACAGCAGCCACTAAATTGCACATAGTAGTTGCTCAATAGTGGTCGTTATTAGCAGGCAGCTCCTGTGAGTCCCCATTGGACTATACATCCACTAAGGTCTGGGCATCTCTCTTTTTCATTCTGAGGCCCCCTTAGCACCTCGTTCTGGTCTGGAGATGCCAGTGCTGAGCACTTTGTGAAGGACAAATGAAAGGACACATCACTTCACATGATGCCTAGTAAATTTCTGAACCCAAGGAGTAACACAGACTAAAAAAAAGAGTTCTAGAAGAATTTAAATCCTAAGGACATGGTGTCTGTGGAATTATGATACTAAGAGTGCTGGGGGAATATTAAGCAACATGGTTTCATCTTCATTCTGTCTGGTCCTCAGCTGGAACGTGGTAGATGACACAGATTGTGCCCTGCATTTCCATTCCTCTATCCTGCCCCCGCTCCCCACCCCCACCTCCACTCCACGGAGCCCTGTTGCACATGCCAGAGGCTGGAAAACAAGACGGCATTTTCCTGATCCTTAGATCTCAGGCTCCCCGTTACCTGGCTTCCACCAAGCAGATCATCAGTGAGGTGGCTTTTCTGCCGGCAGAACACAGGGCACATGTGTTGCTGGCTTCGATGCAGCTGAAGCCAGGTGGTCCTGAGCCTGAGGCACAGGTTTCCTGATTGCCCAGCAAAGCCAGCAGCACCCTTGGGGAGCTAATTCAGCAGAGTTATTCTGGGGGTCCCTTCTGGAAGCTCAGCCTAGAGACTCCTTCTCTAGCCTGTCCAACAAAATCTCTTCCACCTGTTTACATGCAGGCCAACCAGACTGACCGCTGCCAGCTAGAACTGATAGCTCTCCTTTCTTAGGGGCCCGTTCAGATCACCAGGTTTCTTTCAGGGTATAGAATGCACTCGAGATATGACCCAGGACTGATTCCTATTCAACAGCAGGAAGAAGAGACAGGTTCGTCCTTTCCAACAAGTAGGGTATAGAAGCAGGTGATGAGACACCTGTATTCTCACCGTCTCTCTCCGGCGCAACATCAGAGGGAGACGGTGTAATAGACAGAGTGTTGCCCAGCCTAAGCAGGGGAACCCTCGTGCCCTGCTCCCCATTGGGAGTTCACTGTGGGGCAGAGCCTGGCAGGGAACCTCCATGCCAACAGGGGGTGATCACAGAGCTGGCTCCCCTATGGCCCTGAGGTTTTCAGAAACTTCTGCATCCCTGTGGAAGATAGTGAGACGCGATGAACAAACTGGAGAACAATATGCAGGGCGCTATCGTTTTTGTAGTTAAAAATGGACTCTCTGTAGTGTGTTTGTGCGTAAACCTTTAGTTGTTAAACAAGTCTGATGCCCCGTGTCAGACTGTGAGTGGTGGTCACTTCCCGCAGGAAATGGGATTGAGTCGGAGCAAGCAAACCGTCACTTTTTTGGTTATAACATTGCACACTGGTGAGTTTTAAGTGAATATGGACTTCTTTTGTAACAACAATATTTTTTCTCTTTGCCTCTCTCTTCACAGCTGACAGCCAAATGGGAACAGCCAGGCCTGGGCAGCTAACGTCGGGAGTCGTTAAGTGTGATCTGCTCAAGGAACTTTCTATTCAGACTTGGCTGTTACATAGACACTTTTAAATTCCAAAAGTTTCCTCTCTCTTACTTCTGAGAAATCACACACTGGGGACATGAGAAGTAAAAACTGGGCCTGTCCCCTATGCCTGAGGTTCTCAGACATCAGAGTCTCCTGGAGAGCTAGTTATAAAGCACAGATTGCAGGGCCCATCTCCAGAGTTTCTGTTTCAATATATGGCCCAGGGGCGGGGGTGGGGGGGTTAGCCCAAGAATTTGCATTTTGAAAAAGTTCCCAGGGGTGCTGCTGCTGATGATGAGTGGTCCATACTTTGACACCCTCTGCTCTAGACCCTCGCCGCTCAGCCTGTAGTCCCAGAACCAGCAGCATTGGCATCACCCAGAACTTGGTAGAAATACAGAACCGTAGGCTTTCCACCAAACCCACTGAAGCAGAAGCTGCGCGCTAAGAAGAGCGCTATGTACGCACGCACCTGGCACCTGGAGACCCTTACCCCAGGTGTCCAAAGCTTTTAGCTCCAGCACTTTGAGGTGTTCCCCTGCGCACAGAGCCGTCCACGAGTGCCCCATCCCTGCCCCAGCTGCTGAGGCAGGGCAGTGCCTTTTCAGTAGTCTTGGGAACCAGGGCAAGAGCGAGGAGAAATCCCACGCACGCCAGGAGAGAACTCAGCCATGGCCTCCAGGTGACAGGTTGCAGGAAACTCCCAACATAGGCGCACTTCTGCATCCCGTGTCAAGCTGTCTTATCACCGGCACTACCAGTTTACACCTTCCTGACCACGCAGATAGGCAGAGGGCTGCACCCCATTCCGGATGGAGCCCCCACCAGCACCAGGCTGGAGAACCATCCCACGGGTTCTCCGTCTCTGTCGGGTGCTTCCAGAAACGTGCAGTCTGCAAAGCTATGTATGGCTCAGTACCACCCAGCCAAACGGAAGGCCCTCTGGGCATTTCAGAGATGAAACAAGCATGAATTCCCCACTTAACTTCATCCCAGAGCCCACATGATGAGATCGGTTATGCAGGCCACATGCCAGACTCAGTGCATTTCCTGATGGTGGTCAAGCTGCCTGCGTCTGGATCTTTAACACCCTCTGATTAGGCTAGCGAGCGTCCTCATGTACGCACTTTGTTCCTGAGTCCAGTGAGACTCAGGGATAGTCACTGCCATCTCTGTCTGCCCTCCCACCCCCGCCCAGTCCTGCCTCAAGCCCCGCTTGCTGCCAGATTGCCCAGCACACAGGGTCCCACCCAACCCTGCAGGGCACGACCCCACCAAATCTGAGCTCTTTCCCCAGAGGAGGAAGCAGGAGAGGAAAATGGAGATCACAAACAAACAAACAAAAAGGCTTTCAGCTGATTAGCCAGGCTGTCTTCCTCTACTGCTCTACAAAGATGTCTTTCTCCATAACTCATCGGGAAGCAGCGGTGCTGTCCCACAGGGAAGCCAGAGGTGTTGACAGGTCTCCAAACAGAGTCAAGACTGACCGGTGTGCTAAATGATCGGAATAGAACAACAATTTCCAAGTGAAGAAGCAGGCATAATTCGTCCATAAAGTGCTCTGATTGTGGTTTAAAAATATAAATCCTAACCCTTATCATCACTACCACTTATGGAGGGCTCACTGTGGGCCAGGCACCATGCTAGACACTTTTGAGGGTTACCTCACTTATTTTCCCAACAGTCCTCTGTGGTGCTAGGAGCTGTTTTTACTCACCACACTTCTGACCCCAAACGTGCAGGCTTTGTCCACACCAACGGCCAGTTCTCCGATCCTGCAAGATGCACTGCGTGTCCTACAATTCAACTCAGTTCTGACATTAACTATCTGGAGTTAGCCTCAAACCCAACAAGTTCGGGCTCCGTCCCACAAGACCTCCCTCACTGCAGATACCAGTTGCAAGTACTGGGTGCCCAGGGCGCACACACCTCTGTCTGACTTGTCAGGGCCAGGGGCCCCCACAACCATCCCCTCACAGAACTCAGGAAGATGCTTTACATGTATTGCCTGTGTACCATAAAGGATACCCAGAACACCCAGACGAAGAGGTGCACAGGGACAGTTCCACAAGAACCCCAAGCACAGAGCTTCTGCCCCATGGGATGGGGATCTGCCACCTTCCTGACACATAGTTCTGTTCACCAACTCCAAATTTCCCCGAGCCTCATTGTTTTGAAGTTTTATGGATGTTTGATTTACATAGACATGATTAAATCATTGGCCACTGGGGATTGAACCTAAGCTCTGGCCTCTCTGCCCTTCCTAGGGACTGGGGGTAAGGGTGAAATTTCCAACCCTCTAAGGAAGCCTTGTTTTTCCTAGTGACCAGCCCCCATCCTGAGGCTATCTGAGGGCCCATAAAGAGTCACCTCAGAATAAAAGACACTCCACTACCCTTATCACTCAAAATTACAAGGATATTAGGAATTCTGTGCCAGGAATCTGGGACAAAGACCAAACAGCTTTCTATGATATAGCCAGTGGTTATTTTTCTGTGTGTGTGTGTGTGTGTGTGTGTGTGTGCGCGCGCGCGCGCAGATGGGAAAACTGGAGCCTGGAGTGGTTAATTAACTTGTGCAAGGTCACACAGCAAGTAACCTTGGCAGGCTGATGTGAGCCTGTATGCTTAATCATTAGTCTGTACCACCTCCCAATCTTATGGCCTAATGCTGCTCTACTTTGAGAAAAAAGCAAGCACAATGATGGGAGAAATATTTAAGTGCTCCTGAAGACACTGGAGGGGCCACACTGCCTTTGTACACACGTAATCCACGTGGAACAATGACTACATATACCTACGTTATGCTTCTTTGGGGGTACGGAAAGGAAGTCCAGATGGCTCATAAATCGTTTTGATAAGTGGGGAGGCAGTCGCTCCCATCACTGGGAGGGAAAGCAAAATGACACCTCCGCTCCAGACTAGCTCCTGATGGCTGCCAGCCACTGAAACACTTCATTTGGTCATGGCCCAAGCCATGTGCTGACCACTTTGATGGGTGCGGGGCCCTAGGCCACCAGCCCAGACTGCGGCACAAGGAGACTCTCTGCTTCCCCATCTCCCTGTCTGCAAGACTCATTCCTCACTGCCAGAATGACAGACCACCTCGTGTCTCGCCAAAGAAACACACGCACACACGAGCACACACACCAGTGATGCCTGAAAGGAGCTCAGCCTCACTTGATAAGCATGAGGTGACATAAATTAAAGAAGTTTTTACATTGGTTTTGAATGGGGAAAAGCAGTTGGTTTTTATCATTAAATCAAAGGACCACCTAATGTATGTTGGAGAGTTGGCAACTTCACCATACATAGAGTCATCTTTTTGTAAATGTTTGCCTTCAGGACTTTGTCAGACATGACTCACTCGGGGAGGGAGGAGCACCAATGCCTTCATGTGTGAAGTGCAGAAAACACCCAAACTCATAAGCGTGTAAGAGAAATGGAAGGACAGTGGAAGGGCAAACAGGAGTGTTATTGAAAAGAAAACCCAGGTCAGTGTTTAAATCTGACCTCAAAGTGAGTAATATATAGCACAGTAATCACAAACTGACTCAAATATCTTGGGAAGAAATAGAGCTAAGGACACTGGAATTGTGAGTTGATTAATGGGTGGTCACAATGATAGGTACCACTTATTGAGGATCCACTATCTACAGATAAGATAGACATTATTCCCATTTTACAGATGGGGAAACTGAGACTTAAAGAAGTTGAATAACCTACAGCAAATGTCACAGATGATAAAAAGAACCTGAATCCAAATCAAAGTCGAGCTGAATCCAAAGCCCATCATTTTGAGACTATGTGGGAAATAGCTGCAAAGTATTTAAGGCTACGAACTGAGAAATGGCATGTAATTTGAGGTATGCCTAGAAAGGCCTGGAGCCACCACTGTGGATGACCTGTCCACCATTCTCTCCCCTTCACATTGCTTTCTGTCCAAATCTCAGCTGTGCTATGTATTCAACCCTCCGGTTTCCAGCCCCCACAGGAAAGTTCTGACGGAAGTAAGAGAGTCCTTGATTGACATTCTCCCGGCCACTGCTATTGATCTAGGGGTGAGCACATGGCCTTAGATGGTCCAGCTACACTGAAGGGAGAAGCATGTATGCAGTTCTTGGGAGACTCTCTTCCATTTCCTCTGGAAATAACCAGAAAGCGTGTTGCCCTTTGGCTAACTGGCAGCCATATTGCGACCATGAAGAGAACCACATGAAGATAAAGCCAACACCCCAGAAATGGTGTTGTGCCCAGATGAGTCTGTGGGGGTAGGGGGAACCCATTGACCTTCTGACTTAACCAGGTTTTGAAAGTCATACTTTGGAGTCTCTTGTTATGTGAAATAAAATGTGTCTATTTTTAACTAATCAAAGGCAGAGTTTCTGTCACTGGTATTTAAAAGCATCCAAACTGATACTGACTCCTTGCCCAAATTACTTTCTTTAACAGCCTACCACGTCCCATGTTCCATAATTGGAGATTTATTCCTTTGCATATTTGTGTTCCCTCATAGGTAATAGACAAATAACTGTCTAACTAACTGTCTGTCCCTTTAGAGAAGGGACTATTTTTCTTAATACTGCCCAAAAGTAAATGACTTAATAAAGAAAAATATTAATGCATTTAACTACATAAAAAGTTAAAACTTTTTAATATAGAAATACCTTAATAAACTTTAAAGGGAAACAATAAACTAGAAAACAATTTTTCTGTACATGGTAAACAGAGTTAATATCCTTTCTATATGAAAAGCTCTGCAAATAGATGAAGACCTCAAAAGAAAAATGTGAAAAGAATATGAACAAGCAATAGCCTCTAAATATATTTTTAATGTTCAATTTACCAGTAATTCGAAGAACACAAAAATATAATACCATGCTTACCTACCAAATTTGAACTGGTTATTTTTTCCTTCATAAGGACTGCCTTCTTAAGGAAAGGACCACCATGTAAGGTGGCTACCAGCTGAGGTCCTCAGCTCTCCTCGTTCTTCATCAGACTGAACTGTGCTTGTTATTATGGCAGAGACAGGGTCAGGGAAAGAGTGAGAATACACCGCTTCTTGAGGTCTGAACTCAAACTCATACACCATCACTTCCACTGCTTTCTATGAGCCAGAACAAGCCACATGTCCAGCATCCACCTGGGGGAGTGACTCTGCCTGGGGAGGAGTTGAAAATTGATACTGTAAAGGTTGTACCTGCAGAGGGAGGTGGAGGGTCAAGGCCAGCTATCAATCAATCATGAGCACGTACTGCATTATCCCAATTATGCTTTTAAAAGTTATGTATATCCAATGGAATACTACTCGGCCATAGAAAAGAAGAAAATCTTACCTTTTGCAACAGCATGGACAGACCTAGAGAACGTTTTGCTAAGTGAAAAAAGTCTGTCAGAGAAAGACAATTACCATATGATTTCACTCATATGTGGAACCTAATGAACAAATTGAACTAACAAGCAAAATAGAGACAGACCCATCGATGTAGAGCAGGCTGACAGCGCTGGAGGGGGTTGTGGGGGAGAGGGATTCAGAAAAAAAAAAAGAGAAAGAACTCATGGACATGGACAACAGTGTGGTGACTGTGGGAGTGGGGGTGGGTGGAGATGGAAGAGGCTGTAAAGGGGATAAACGATAATGGAAAAATAAAAATTACATTGAACACAAAAAATAAAAATTATGTGTATCTATCTATAGTATGTATATGTGATGTGAATAAACAGACCATCCATAGAACTCTATTCTCAGCTGAGTAGGCACTACACAGGAGATAATACCCAAATGGCCAATAAGTCCATGAAAAGATGCTCAATAGCACTAGTCACCTGGAAATGCAAATTAAAGTCATATGAGATATACCGTTATCTACCCATCAGAATAGTTAATATTAAGACAAATATTAAAAAGCTGATAATACCACTTAATGGTGAGGGATGGGTTTACCGGGATTTATACGGCTGGCAGGGATGTAAATTGGTAGAATCACTTTGGAACTTGTCCAAATCTACTCAGTTAAACATATGCATACTCTCTGATCCAGCAATTCCACTCCTAGGTCTACACCCAAAATAAATGCACATATGTAGATGAAAGGACATGTTTAAGAATGTTCACAGATATATATTCATAATAGCCCAAGTCAATCCTAATGTTCATCAACAATAGAATGGATAAATTGAGAGTTTTTCCCAAAATGGAATACTATACAGCAATGAAAAGAACAAATACGGCTACTAGCAACAACATTGATAGCTCTAACAGACATAATGTTGAGCAAACAAAACCAGATCCCAAAAAAAGCATATACCTTATGAAGCCATTGAACACACGTGACACTAACCTGTAGTTATAGAAATCAGGAGAGCAGTTACCCTTTGTCAACCAGGTGATGCAGATGTGGCACAAGGTGCTGCGAGCTGCGATATGGGTTGTGACTTTACCTTGTAAAAATTCAAGCTGAACACTTACAACTTGGGTCGTATGTGTGTTATACTTCAGTAATGATATTTACAAAATAATGGTAAGAATTAGATTTGCTTTAACTCATCCCAGAGCTCCCTTGAAGAGGGACTGGCTAGTGCCGCCAGAGAGCTAGGTAAGATCCTACAGGACTGGCAGGTCTGAGAGTCCCAGCCTCCTGCACAGGGGTGTGAAGGAGGGCCAAAGGCACTGGCAGGCAACGATAGTCACTAGTTGGCAGCAACAGCACAGAACCCCAGTAAATACCATGCAAATAGCAGACCCACATTTCTGGCAAAACCAGTTTCAGTGCCCTTGGCTGTAGACAGCTTCTTTTTTTTTTTTCAAGATTTTATTACTTTATTGTTGTTCAATTACAGTTGTCTGCATTTTCCCGCCACCACTACCCACCACCCCAGCCAATCCCACCTCCCTCCCTTGCTGCCACCCTCCCCCTTGGTTATATCCATGTGTCCTTTATAACGGTTCCTGAAAACCCTTCCCTCCACTTTCCCTTCCCCCTTCCCCTCTGGCTATTGTAAGATTGTTCTTAATTTCAATGTCTCTGGTTATATTTTTCATTGCCCAGATCCTTGCTGCCCTGCTCCCTTCTCTGACGGAGCACCTCCTGGCCCTTTAAATCACGCAGCACACAGCAGAGCAGAGTCCACAATAATGCCTGTTTTAATGAGAATGCTGCCAAAATGTCAGGAGAAGACAGCAAGTTTAAAGGGACCCAGATGTACCCAGCTCCTCAGAGCTCCTTCCATTTTCTCTCTCCTCTTCAACTCTCATTTTCTCCATCTGATCCCTCATTGTCAACACATTTAGGACTTTTCTCATGGATAAAAATGAGATCCGTGTCCCCTAGGCTCAAGGCCACCTGATTCAGGACAGGCTGCCAGTATACAAGGAAGGATATAAGTAAAAACACAGAGCTCATTCAGGATTCCGTACTCAGGCAGACTATTAGTACAAATCACTGCATGTCCATAACAACTGGGGAATTTACCATTCCGTTTATCCAGACTTTGTTCAAGAATTTTAAAATGGGCCACAGTTCGCCCTATGAAGGTCTTAAAATACGTATGCTTTTAACCAGTGTAATGTTTGTGTCTGGTCTCTATCAAGACAGGTTAATAATAAACTTGATTTATTCAATATAGCAAAGTGGAGTACTGTTGTCTGCAAATATCTCCCTCAATAATCAAAGGAGCATAAAGAGAAAATGGTGGGAAACTAACTTTCAAGGTGAAAAATCAAATACAGTATGTTGTTTGGACTGATAAAAGCTGCTGCAAAAGCAGACACCCATCTGCTTTTCAGCCAGGAGACCCTGTTCTCCTCGCAGCTATGCATGACTAAGTCATAGGATAATGCAAATAAAATCAGGAACCATTAGACAAGTAGAATCTTGGGAGGTTATTTGACCTCATTGCATCCTACGCCATGCAAGCCATCCAATGCCCCAGCTGAATTCTAGCCTAAGTCAACAGGGGGTGGCACAAAACTCTCCATAGGCTGAAGTCACAATAACTTCCAAGAACCCGCTGGCTACCCCACCCATCTCCAGACCCAGCACCATGACTACCACATAGCAGAAGAACCACTGTTAGGATGTCCTGCTACCCTCACTTATCCAGAGAAATCTGAGGCTCCAAGTCTGAGCATGATCAACCTTAGCACCACAGATAACCTCAAAGATACTAAATTCTAGCCTTGGCCAGGTGGCTCAGTTCGTTGGAGTGTTGTCCTGTACAACAAAAGGTTTCAAGTTCAATCCCCAGGTGGGGCTCATACAAGAGGCAACTGATGGATGTTTTTCACACTGATTTTTCTCTCTCTTTCTCTTCCTTCCTCTCCCTCCAAAATCAGGAAAAACAAATTCTCAAGTGAGAATTTTTTTTAAAAGATACTAAATTCTATATTTCATATACCAGTTAAAGGAAAACATATTTTTTCTTCTATCCAGCTATAGCAAAGTTTATCAAGGGCGATGGCTGGGCCCAAGACCAGATTGAGCAGGTTTGTGTAATGGAGATAGTCTAATACAACAGGAAACAGGGGTAAAACAAACAAACAAACAGGAAAGCCACTAAGCAGTTGTCTGAGAAACCCAATCCTATTTTAATTCTCATGAGATTATTAAATCTTAGTAGCACATAGATTACAAAGTTTGCTTTGTGAATCTTTATTTATTCACCAATGAGTGTACCCTGACCATCAGCTGTGAGCTGCCTACTGCCAGGGGTAAGGAAAGCAGCGAGTACTAATAAGATACAATCCCTGGCCTTGAGAAGCTCAGGTTAGAGGGAAGACCTGTGTGTGAACACATGCTCAAAAATAGGTCTTTATAGGTGAGTGTGCAAGTACTACAAATGGAAATGAATGCTGTGCTAGAACACATATTTCTAAGGGCCTCTAGTGAGTGTAGTAAGCTGACTGACGGCCACCTGAAGATATTAGGTCCTAATTCCTGGAACCTGTGTTTCCTTATAAGGAGAAAGCAACTGCCATGGCTGGTGTGGCTCAGTGGATTGAGTGCCAGCCTGTGAACCAAAGGGTTGTTGGTATGATTGCCAGTGAGGGTTGCAATTCCCAGGGTTGCCTGGGTTGCGGGCCAGGTCCCCAGCAGGGGGTGCGTGAGAGGCAGTCACACATTGATGTTTCTCTCCCTCTCTTTCTCCCTCTCTTCCCCTCTTTCTAAAAATAAATAATCTTAAAAAAAAGAAAAAAGGAAAAGCACCTTTGCAGGTGGGATAGAATTAAGTACCTTGACATGGGAAGATTATCCTGGTGGGCCTTAAATCTGATCACAACATTCCTTATAAGAAGGAGGCAAAGGGAGATTTGATACAAACACACAGAAGAAAAGGCAATGTGATAACAGAGGCAGAGAATGGAGCAATGTGGCCACAAACCAAGGAATACCAGAAGCCACCAGAGCTGGAAAGGTCAAGGAACAGATTTTCCCCCAGAACCTCCAAGGGAATGCAGCCCTGCCAATACCTTGATTCAGACGGGCTTCCAGAACAAGAACAGAATAAACCCCTGTTGTTATAAGCTACCAAGTTTGTGGCAATTTATCTAACCAGCAGGTGCAGGAAACTAACATACCAAAAATTAGAAAAGTCTTCCAAAAAAATAAATGCATGAGCTGAGTTATAGAGGGTGTGTGGAGAGAAGGTGAGAAGTCTGTGGTTGATTACGTCTGATATGTAAAGTGCAACAGAGTGAGAGGTGAGACTAGCCCTGGATTAGATTATGTAGAGTCCAGTATGTTTTTGTTAAGATTTTATTTGACACTTAACTGTGGTGAATGAGGAGGAGCTCTTGCAGGGTATTAAGATATTTACATTGTTTATTTACATTTTAGAAAGATTTCTCCATCCACACTGTGGAGACTTTATCACCTCCAATCCAGTCTATCAGGAAATCTTATAATACAAATGAGCCTGACCATGAGCTCTATAATACAAATACATTTATATTCTTCCTTCTCTCCTTATAGCCACTGCTACCATTCTAATCCAAAACACTGTGTTCTCATCTGAATTTTGAAGTAGCTTCCCATCTGGTCCTCTGCTTTTCTTCTTCACCGTCTACCATCTCTCTCTCCCCTCCCCCACCCGCCTTTCTCCCCCCTCATAATATATAGATCATAATATAATCAGTTATATAATTTTTGACCAAGTGACCTCATTCTGTACATCTTTAGTTAAGAAATAAACTTGTGGACTTCCAGTCAAGATGGCGCCATAGGTATAAACACAGCTCACCTCCTTGCACAACCGCATCAACATTAAAACTAAAATGTAGAACAACCATCACTCAGAACCGTCAGAAATCAAGTAGAATGGAAGTATGACAACTACAGAATTAAAGAAACCACATCCATCCAGACTGGCAGGAGAGGCAGAGACGCAGAATGGGCTGCTCCCACTACCACATATGGTGGATAAAAATTCGGGAGGGATATCTCAGAAGCAAGGAGTACCAGCTCCCCCACACCAGGTGCCCTCACACCAGGCCCCCCAGCACAGGATTCCAGTGTCAGGAACATAAGTCCCCACAACTTCTGGCTGCAAAAACCAGTGGGGTTTGAGTCAGTGGAAGAAACGTCTAGAGATTCCAGCAGTTCCCCTTAAAGAACCCACGTACAAACTTACTCAGACTCACCCTCTCTGAGCTCCAGCACCAGGCTAGCAGCTTGAAAGGCACCAGTGGCACACAGGGAAGAACTGAAATGCCTGGCATCAAGGCAGGAACTGGAGGACAGCTTTCTCCCAGACAAAAAGGCGAGCAGAGGCCATTGTCCCTTTTCTGAGTCCTTCCCACACAAAGCCACAGAGCTGGCAGGCAGGTGCCATATCTGAGACTCCATCAACCTGGCTAACACTGTTTGCCCTGCCTTATAGATCCCCTGAGACTCTGTCCCATCCAACTACAGCCCCACTCAAACTGCTGTGACTTTTCCATACGAATGGCTGGCCTTGGCTCATGCTTCACAACTTCCTAAATCCTCTCAAACAAGCAACAGCTGGCCTCAATAATCCCCCAGCCCTCCTACCTCTTGGTATGTAGACCCAAGCCCAGCACTAGCAGCAGCCAGCTTAGATTCACAGCTTGACTTCACCTGGGAATCTCTAAGCCCAACATAAGTAGCAGCCACCTCAGATTGCTTTATAGCTCAGGCAAGGTATCCCTGTGAAGAACAGAAGTGAGTGCTGATATTGGCCTGTACCACTAGGGAGGTACAAGAGCCTGAACACCCAGTGGACAGCTACAGACAATTGGTTGGAGCAGCACCACCCTTGTACAGCTGATCCTCCAGGGAAGATAGAGGTGGGTGGTCAGTGGTCCAAGCCAGGTCTTGCAGCTGACTGGCCTGGATAAATCCTTCCCATTGACCTGCCAGCAGCAATCAATGCTCAACTACAAGAGGAGGGTATACTCAGCCCACACAAATGGTGCATTTCAAGTACCCAGCGTGTGATATAGGGGAGGCTATGCCACTGGACCCTACAGGACAACTACTACATTAAGCCTCACTACCAAGACAGGAACTCATAGCAACTCTACCTAATACATGGAAACAAAGACAGAGAGCCTGCTAAAATGAAGAGACAAGAAAAATAAGGCCCAAATGAAAGAAAAGAACAAAACTCCAAGAAAAGAACTAAACAAAATGGAGGTCAGCAATCTATCAGAGGCAGAGTTAAAAACACTGGTTATAAAGATACTCAAGGAACTTAGTGAGGACCTCAACAGCATAAAAAAGATCCCATCAAAAACAAAGGGTAAACTGATTGAAATAAAGAGCAATTTACAAAGAAACAACTGTAGAGTGGATGAAGCTGAGAATCAAATCAATGATTTGGTACATAAGGAAGCAAAAAACAACCAATCAGAACAACAAGAAGAAAAAAGAACAAAAAAAGGAAATGAGGATAGTGTAAGCAGCCTCTGGGACAACTTCAAGCATTCCAACATTTGCATCATAGGGGTACCAGAAGGAGAGGAGAAGGAGCAAGAAATTGGAAATCTGTTTGAAAAAATAATGAAAGAAAACTTCCCCAATTTGGTGAAGGACATAGACATGCAAGTCCAGGAAGCACAGAGAGTCCCAAACAAGTTGGGCCCAAGGAGGACCACACCAAGACACATCATAACTAAAATCCCAAAGGTTAAAGATAAAAAGAGAATCTTAAAAGCAGCAAGAGAAAAACAGTTAGTTACTTACAGGGGAGTTCCCATAAGACTCAAAAGAAACTTTGCAGACTAGAAGGGATTGGCAAGAAATATTCAAAGTCATGAAAAGCCGGAATCCAGCAAAGCTATCATTTAGAATTGAAGGGCAGATAAAGAGCTCCCCAGACAAGAAAAAATTAAAGGTGTTCATCACCACCAAACCATTATTATATGAAATATTAAAGGGACTTATTTAAGAAAAAAAGATCAAAACTATGAACTATAAAATGACAATAAATACATATCTATCAACAAATGAATCTAAAAAACAAACTAAGCAAAAAAGAAGAACAGAGACAAAATCATGGATAAGGAGAGCATTTTGAAGGTTGCCAGATAGGAAGGTGCTATGGGGGAATGGATGAAGAGGTGAGGATATTAAGTACAAATAGGTAGTTCCAGAATAGTCATGGGGATGTAAAGTACGGTATAGGAAATGAAGTAGCCAAAGAACGTATAGACATGACCCATGGGCATGAACAGTGGTGGGGGATTGCCTGAGGGAGATGGGGTTGCTGGGTGGAGGGATGCAAAGGCAGAAATATTGGGACAACTGTAATAGCATAATCAATAAAATATAATTAAAAAGAAAGATAAATAAATAAAACTTAAAAAAAGAATGTTCCATCCACATTGTGAAATACTATTCAATCATAAAATATTCAATAGTATGCACAAAATAGCAACTAAATTGAATTTATTAATGGCCAATTTTAGTCTATCAGATTAAAATACATATTTTAAATGATGATACCTAATTTGGTATAAATGCAGAAATATATTTATATTCTAAATACATATGTTCTCTTTCACTGACAAGTTGGCAATAAATATAAAATGTCTGTCACAGCAATTGTATGCTAGAATTTATCCTAAGAGTAAAAAGTAGAGATGTTCAAAATTTGTCATTTTTGTGAAAGCTAAAAAGTTTTGATTAAATATATTCCTGGTAAAAAGAAAATTTATGAGCAAATTAAATTTACAATGATTTCTGGTTATTTAAAATAGTCTGATATATTCTGGTACATTCATGCAATGGATTACAATACAGCCTTTAAAATGTGCTGCAGAAGCCCTGGCTGGTGTGGCTCAGTGGATTGAGTGCCAGTCTGTTGACCAAAGGGTCACCAGTTCAGTTCCCAGTCAGGGCACATGCCTGGGTTGCGGGCCAGGTCCCCAGTTGGGGGCGCATGAGAACCAACCACACATTAGTGTTTTTTTCCCTCTCTTTCTCCCTCCCTTCCCCTGTCTCTAAAAATAAATAAATAAAATCTTTTTTAAAATATGTGACGAAAGATAATTAATAGCATGGAAAGTATTCACAATGTATCAAGTAAATAAAACCAAGTTTCACGTAGTATGCCCAGCAGTTTATATGTATACAATGATTAGAAGTCTGGAATGTTTACATCAAAGTAACAGTTATTTCTGGGTGGTGGGACTACACATACTTTTTGTTTTACTGTTTATGATTTTCTCTTTTTTCCAACATTTCAACAATAAATATATAACACTTTGAAATTAGATTTAAGATATTTGACTCATGTTAAAAATATTTGGTGAAATTCTTACAATGATACTGAAAAAAGTAAACTACTAAACTATGCACAGGGCGTGATTACAATTGTGTGTGTGTTCACACAGAAAATAGACTGGAAGAACACACCAAGATATTAACAATGTTTATTTCTGAGTACCAGCTTTCCAGTTTTGGAAAACATGGAGTCCGAAGGTCCACCCTATCTTTACCCCACTGAACCCCATTGTAAAGCTGGAATGAATTGCAAGGAGCAGCAATTTAAGGACTCTGGGGAATAAAGAGCAGCAGGAGGGCCAGGGAAGAAGATCAGCGTCTGAAGTGCCCCTTAACCAATGGAGAGCTTAGAACGTTTTCAACTTCAATGCCTGCTTGCCAGGATGCTGGGGTGACGGGGGTGGGTGAGGAGGAGGAGCCAGAAGGGGACTTCAGCGCAGATGACAGCGAGAGCAGAAACCCAGGGCAGACAGACAAGTCTAGGGGCAGGAACAGCTCTCCTGGTAGCAACAGCAAGAGGAGCTAACAAACACCTAAAACTCTGAAGGAAGGGACTTCTCCCCTAATCAAAAAAGCTGTGCTCTCAAAAGAATGTACTAAGACCATCACTTTTTTTCTCTGCGTGTCCTCCCAGCACTCAGTTTTGTAGGCAGACACCGTGGTGGGGGTGCACGGTTCTGTAGGCAGACACCATGGTAGGAGTGCTCGGCAGAGCAGGGTAAATACAGCCACAGCTTTCTAGAAGGACCAAAAACAAGATTCCCCAGGAACCGGAAAATACTGAAGAAATCATAGAGAAAGAAGCTTAGAAAATTGATCCCTTGGGTTGCTGATGAACCCCTGAGCTCACCACCAGGCTGCACATTCATGGACATAATACAAACACGTATTAACAGCAGTGAGAGCTGAACCGAGCAATAAACACCACCCCAGTGTCAGGCTGGTCACACTCCCTGGGACAGACCTGAATGGCATTGCAAAGGCTTTGGAAACGACCTGACATTGAAACCCACAAACGGCTGGTCAGGAACTTGCAGCCTGAACTCAAATGAGTCAACTGCCTTCTAAAAGAAAACACCAACCTACTCCACATATTTTAAACAACAGTCCAAGTCTCATAATATAATTGTCAAAATGCTTGCTATATAATCCAAAATCACTTGGAATATAAAGAAGCAGGAAAATCTCAACTTCTAAGGGAAAAGACAAGGAACAGATGTTGGAATTATCTGTTTAAGATTTAAAAGCAGCTACTATAAAATTCCTCCAGCAGGTAAGGGTGAATATTCTTGAAATGAACAGAAAGTTTCAGTAAAGGAATAGAAGAGTCAATGAGGAATTTCAAACAAAAAGAACTAGTTGAATAATAGCAGAACGGAGACAACAGAGAAAAGAGATAGGGAACAAGAAGATATATCAATAGAAATTATGCAATCTGAGCATCAAAGAGGGAAAAAAGATGAAACAGTATGAATCTTTGGGTAACTTCACATACCTGTGGGACTATACCAAAGGTCTAAATTTATATCATCAGAGTTCCAGTAGAAGAGGAAAAAGGGTCTGATAAAAAAAAAAGAACATGTATTTGAAGAAACCAAGGCTGAGAACTTCCTGAATTGAGTGATATACACAAACCTACTGACTCCAGAGAGTCAGCAGCTCCAACAAGATAAGCACAAATAAATCCACACCCAGACCTATCATAACCAAACTGCTGACAACTAATGACAGGAAAGAATCTTGAAATCTGTTTGAGAATACCGATGCAATTCTTGTCAGGAAGAGCCATTTGAATGGCTGCAGATTTCCCTCAGAAGCCCTCGAGGTGGAAAAGAAGAGAACCGCCGGAATTCCATATCCCAGACAACATCCCTCCAAATGGAAGGCACACTTGGATGAAGAGCAGCTGTGAGAATTCATCGCTAGCTGACCTGCTCCGAAAGAGTTGTTAAAGGAAGTTCTCCAGACAGTGGGGAAGTAAGAGCAGAAGGGCACTTGGATCTTCAGGAGCAAAGGAAGAGAAACAGAAGTGGTACCTATCGTAGACTCTCATTCTCCTCTAGAGTTCTTTAAAACATGCATGACAAAAACAAAACAGAAATTATAACAGTGTCTGATGGGGATTTTGTTGGGTGTAGATGGTATGAGATCACTGTTCCATGAACAGAGGTGCTGTTGATGTTACAAAAAGAACTGAATTAATGGGAAAGACATTCATGCCCTGGGTATCAATTGGGAGCAGGGGGAATGTTCTCCAGGCCAGAGGTCAAGTCCTATGACCAGAAGGTCTGTCTTCCCCTTTTACCTACTGAAACCCACCTTTACCCATCCTTAATTTTCTTCTAAATGCATGAAGCCTTCAGGAAATCTCTCTCACTTCCTTCCCCAGCATCCCCTTAGCATTTGGTTTATGCGTCTCTGAGGGTTCTTATGATAAGCAATAACTGGCAATATTCACAAAAATAGCAATCTGTCTACCAGACACAGCAGTAAGTAAGTACATTACGAGCAGTATTTCTAATTCTTACCCATAATCCTGTGAGGTAGATAATATTATCCCCCACTTCACAAAAGAGGAAAGAGGCTCAGTGTGCTCTTGTGATTTTCCTACTTGTTTTATGTACAACAATTAGATTGACTTACTAGGTTCCACTGTGTTGAATCTGTCCTGGAGCCTCTTCTGGGTTTATAGAATTAGAGCTGGAACAACCTTAGTAATGTGCTTCCTCTTTAACCCTCTAATTCTACAGCTCACAAAATTGGGCTGGTTTGCTTATTTCAAAATTTAGTCAGATGTTTAAACCCAAAAGAAAAACAGGCCAGTAATAGGCTTGTGAAGTGGCAGCCCTTGACTACGGCTCCTCAGCCTCCTCCCAAACGACGTGCCAAACGGCAGAGTTTGTGCGAACCGCAGAGCCGTTGCTGATTCTCACTGAGATCAGAATGAAACAACTGGCGCTTCTGAGCATCAGTACCTTTGCCTGACCTTGCTGCTGAATGCTTATTGTGTTTTTTTGTGCTGCGGCACCTTCCAAGTTCAAAGTAAGATGGATCTATCTTAGTAATACATGTTGGAGAAAAATCAATTTCTATGATAAATGGTGCGCCGCTTGCCTTGTCTTGAGGCTGTGTGGGCAACCCTGTCAGTACCACGCTCCCACTCCTGAAAGGCCACGGCTCTCTCTCAACACCGTATGTGCTTGTTACCTTGGGATGTTTTGGACCGAGCTGCAGTACCCAGGGAAACAACAGCGCCTAACCATTTGGTTATAATATTTGCTATGGTCTGAATGCAACCCCCCAAAAGTCATACGTTAAAATCCTACCCTCCAAAGATGATGGTATTAGGAGACAGGGCCTATGGGAAGTGTTCGAGTCCTGAGGTAGAACCCTCATGAATGGGACCATTGTTCTTTGTATCATAAAAGAGGCACTGAGAGCTCCCTTGTGCCTTTCACCTTGGAAGACTTGGTGAAAAGGCGCCGGCTACGAACCAGGAAAAAGGCCTTCACCCAAACGTGCTGGCACCTTAATCTTGGACTTTCCAGCCTCCAGAACTGTGAGCAGTTAATGTCTGTTATTTATAAGCTTCCCATATGGACTGAGACAATATCTGAAGGAAGTTTTTGTGGAGGAGGCCATAGTGCTGGGCACTGAAGAAGTGGAGTTTGGAGAAATGGGATTGGAGGGGATGTGGTGCAGATGGCATCCCCGCTGAGAAGGCAAGGTCAGGAAAGGGAGCCAGGTAGTGGGGAGCAGAGCCTGACTAGAGCACAGAGTACACATTCAGAAGAGGAAAAAGCAACATAGGTTGGAAAGATGGATGGAAGTAATTGAAACCGTTCAAATTAGCTGAGTCCTAAAAGGGGAATTCATTGGCTCTTTTAACTGGAACATCCAGGGACACTGCCAGCCTCAGACGTGGTGGGATCCAAGTGCTAAATGTGTCCTCCATTGCTCTCTTGCTGCTTCCCTCAGCGGCCTGGCCCGTGGTGCCAGCCTCACTGGCTCCATCAGTAGGACACCCTCCATTAGGCCGTCCAGGAAAACAACCATCAGCAGGTCAGGCTGTGGCCTTGCCCCTCACTGGGCCAAGCCTGGGCCACGGACAAATGGCTTCAGTGGTTGGCTGGGCCTGGGTTTTACGCCCACCCTAAGGTACAGAATAGGTTGTGTGACCAGAAGAAAAGGACAGACAAAAGCAAGAGTCCGCACAGCCCACCCCAGGGCCAGGTCATGGAAGGCCTTGGAAGTCGGAGTGCCATCTTGGGACTGTGCAGATGACGGTAGGGACAGCGAATGCTTCCATTTATTATTTGTTTTTATTGATTTGAGAGAGTGGGGGAAGGGGTAGAAAAGGGGAGAGAGAGAGAGACTGATTTGGTGTCCCACTCAGTTGTGCATTTGTCAGTTGCTTCTTGTATGTGCCCTGACCGGAGATCGAACCAGCAGCCTGGGCGTATCAGAATGACGCTCTGACCAATGGAGTGCCCGAGCAGGGCCCATAGCAAAGGCTTTGAAAGCGAGAGGCATAATCAGAAATGTGAGATGGAAAGGAGTCCAGTGGCAGAGTGCAGGATGCACTGCACTGATGGGGGTGGGTCCTCCAGCCCTAAGGGCTCATGTCTGAGTTTTTACTACTGAGGGAGCCAGAGGAGAGGTCCTTGCCGTGGTAGGAGAACAGGGGAGAGCAGAGCACTGCAGAAGCTGTTCTTGCCCCTTTACCCAAGAACCAGCACTGACAGTAACAGAGAACAAGGGCCCTAGTGAGACGATCAAGTCTCAGTGTTAGCGTGCCTGTGACTGCTTCCGACTCACAGAGCTTGTCTCGGGCTTGGCTTTGGAGGAGAGGCGGGATGCAGAATGAACCCTTCCCTCCCCACACACGGGGGCTCGGAATGATAATTCCATGAGCTTTGTATGTGTGTGGAGTAAGATCAAGAAGGATGCATACAAAGTGTCAACAGTGATTTATTTACAGAGGGGGAACTTTCACTTTATAACTTGAACACTTTGATAGTGTGTAAAATAAGTATTTTTACATTTGTAATAAAAATATACGTATGTATTGCATAGTTGTTGCATATGAATTGCAAAAATATACACCATAGGGGAAAGGAATTATGACATTCTGCACCTTGAGGTGGTAACATGGGACACAATAGATTTGCTATGACAGGGGATGAACTGGGTACAGCGGGCACACAAGAGGGAAGCAGTTTCTCCAGGGACCTCAGGAAAGTGTCACTGAGAAGATATTTGTGCTGACACTTGAAAGTACAGCAAGTGCAGACCAGACCAACAAGACCTAGAAGAAGAGACAGGTGAGGCTGAGGGGACAGGGTAGATGAGTGTATGGACCAGCAGCAGCAGCCTGGCAGGCCTGGAGAGCTGGGTGCAGAGAGAGAGGACAGGCAGGCAGAGGCCAGCTCAGCCACCCGTCTGCACACACACCCTGGGGTGGGGCCTCGCTCTGAGGGCAATGGAAAGCCCCTGACAGTTTAAGCAGAGAAGTGGCAGGAGCTGCCTGAGCTGAAAAAGACCAGTGAGCCGGGTTTGGAGGGAGGGAGGGAGGGAGGGAGGGAGGGAGGGAGGGAGACAGACGGGAGGCTCCTGGACTAATCTGAATGAGCAGGGTGAGGGCCTGAATGCAGGCAGTAATCTGAGGATGGAGAAAGTTTCTCACATCTGTGAGGAGGTTCACTCACTGAGCAGGACTTGGTGGTGGTGGGAGTGCAAGTCGGGGCTGCTGGTGACAGTTTTCTGGTCTGGATGATAGGCTGGGGGAGGAGGAGAGCTTTCTGAAGGTCAAGTCCTAAGTTCTCCAGTCTCCATTATAAACCAGTGTTGACTTTTCCCCACCTGTCAGGTTCCTTCTATCCACTTACTGTCTACCCCTACAGGGCCTGTCCATCCCCTGATACTAGGGAGGCCAGTTCAGTGGCAGCGGCACCGTTCTGTCAACTGCAGCCACCCCTGAACTTCTGGAAAACGCCCACCCCTCCCTGCCTTATCCTTAAGGGAGTGTCTCTGGTTCTCTTGAGGGACGAATCCATTCCAACACTCCTGGCTCCCTGAGCGCCTCCGCCCCTCCTTGGCACTCAGCTCTGGCTGCTCTGCATCCCACTTGGTTAGCTGGAGGTCGCCCCTTGTTCCCATCTCAAAGGCAGGCCAGCAGCCTGTGAGGACCAACCCAGATGCCTTAGCCAGGAGGGCTCCCATGTCAATCAACTTCCTGCTTCCCTCTTTATAGTCTCCCCAGCCCCATTTCAGACCCCAGTGATCTGTCCCCGCATGGCCCCCAGGTCCTGTGGTCACCTATGACCTAGGTCTTGCAGTTCTTCCAGTGTCTGTGATATTTCCCTCTGTGCACCTGGGCTGTGCTTCACTCTGATGCTGGTCTTGTCTAGAGGCAAATCTTGGTGGGGCAGATCTAAGGAGAGCACACATTCCCCTGCGAGGCCCTGCTGGGGTAAGTGCCTGGCAGGTACCTACAGGGGCCACGGGCGTGGGCCAGGAGACAGTGAGCCGGAGCATAAAAGGCATCTGCTCCGCAATCCCAAACTTCAGTACAATTTTAAGATTGCTCGAGAATGCTTTCTAAGGTAGCCATTACTGGTGAGCATTTTCCCCATGCCTCTGACCCACCCTTTCCCTCACCTTTCTTGCTCTCCCGACCTTTATTTCCCTCCTCCCCCAGCTGAGGGTTCTTACGGACTTGGCGCCCTGCCCTGTTCTATGGGACTTGGTCTGGAAAATGAGGACCCGAAGTCTTGCTCAGAACAGGACGCAGGGGAAGTTAGGCTCCATGGAGCCTGAGAGCATACTCAGTCATTTTAAAGCCTGGTTATTGTTTGAGGCCCCGAGCTCAAGAAATGAATTCAGGAAGAAAATGAAAAAAATAACAAGACATACAGCAGGAGGGTAGCCTCCGCTAACAAAGACCGTCAGCTGAAAACAGTTCGGACAGCTCAGCTCTGTCTCGGCTCAGGAACTCCGCTTCTCCTCAGCAAAGCCCTTCAGCAAAGCACACGTGTGTGAGAACGCACACACCCACACACACTTACAGAGGCAGACTGGGTGTCGGGGCTCTTCAGCAGGAAACTTTGCTTCCTTCTATTTAAGTGATGCTCTCTGTGGTTTTATCTTTCGAAGAAGTGTCGGGTGGATCCCTGGCCAGGTAGCTCGGTTGGTTGGAGCGACGTCCTGTATACCAAAAGGTTGCGGGTTCCAATTCCCAGTCAGGGCAAATGCCTAGACTGTAGGTATGTTTCTCTCTCTCTCTCTCTCTCTCTCTCTCTCTCTCTCTCTCTCTCTCTCTCTCTCTCTCTCTCTCAAATCAATAAAAATATATCCTAAGGTGCGGATTAAAAAATAAAGAGAAGAAGTTTTGGGTGGAACTAGCTGCCCAGCCACCCTGGGCCCGCAAAATGGATTTTTGGAGCTCCTCTGGGTTAGTGAACCTCAGGGGAGAAGTGGAAAATGCCTGAAGCCCCTCCTGGAGCCCCCATTTACACTAGTCACTTGTCCCCAAAGTACTTCATCTCTCCCCCAACCTTTATTTTTCAAAGCTGGAAGTGAAGGGTTTAAAACCCTAAAATATTTGAAGTGACCAAACGCAGAGCTTACCAGAGAGTGAATGAGTCTGCACCTCCCGAAAAGAACGAGGCTGGCCTGCCCCTTGGGGAGGCTGGAGGCCTTAGCTCCAGCTGACCTCTTTCACCTGGTGATGGGAGGGAGGCATGGAAGGTGCGATCTCTCCCCAGTTCCTTTAGGATCCCAGCCAAGTCCCTCCCTCTCCTCTGACCCTTCCGAGAAACCAAGCCAGCCCTCCCTCCCCACCCAGACCTGAGGCACAGCCTTGCTCACCCAGTGACTCCTAGCGTCCACCCCGCAGCGTGGGGGCTGCTCCTTCACCTTCCACTCATGACAGGGATGAGGTGAAGGAGATTTTCACTGTAATATTAAGTGAAAAAAGCTAACTTCAGAGCCCTGTGTATGGTAAGCCACTAATTGTATAAAAAGGGGAGAAAGTGAATAGGAATTAATTTGCTTGTAGATAAAATACTTCTAGAAGGATACACAAGAAATGAATTACATTGTCCCTGAGGAGAGAAACCATATGGATGTAATAGCTATTCAAAACAAATTAATTAAAACACAATTTAAAATATACATTTATTTTTAAAACATTTTTATTCACCAGAATTTCAAGGTAGACTTGTCAAGGTAGGCCTAATACACGTGAACTTGTTGGGGAAAATATTGGTCTCCAGCCGGCAGCAGAGGGTCAGAGGTCAGGACCACGGGCCCTTGGGAGACAGGTAGAGCCAGAGAGGTGAGGAAACCAGTGTGGTAGCAAAGGGTTTCAGCGCCCGTGTACAATGTAACCCCTTAGACCTTTAGTGGCATTTTTGAACTCGCAAAATCATAAGTAATTGGACTTCCTTAAACAAAACGGGGATGGGTACAAGACTAATGAACTGAAATGTACCAAACTAAGCAGCACATTTTGACAGAGAAGCTGATTTCAGGAGACGTTGAGGAAGAAGGTCAAAAATTCAAAGAAGTCACAAGGGAGGTACGGGGTACACGTGGATCAGGGATTTGAGCCAAGTCCCCCACTCCCAGAGAGCGTGCCTAGCCCAGTACGGAGCTTTGTGAGTTCCTGCTTACCCTGAGACCAAGGTTATCCTTGAGGGAAAATCGCTTCTGAGACTTGGGTGTTGGAGGCTCAAGGGGGAGGGGGAGGGCTGGCAGCACCACTGCTGACTCTCCAGAGCCTTCCTGTGAGGGGGGACATGACACTCCTTCCCCAAACCACGTTCCCGACATCTGCCAGAACGTTGTCAGATCTGTGCCGTTTGTCCTCTGAGTGGCCCTCCCTGGGCTGCACAACCCACAGTATTTGTGGCTGCAGAGGACAACTCTTGAGTAGGTGACAGGGACCGTTAGTGACTCTCAGATGGAGGCAGGATTGCCTGTCTTCCAGAAAGCCTTCGTGAAATGCACACACATACACACTCACATATACACACTCACACACATCTTCTGCTTTTACAGCACAAGACTTTAATGGGCAATTCACATTTCAAAAACTATTCTGCCCTGGCCTAGTGGCTCAGTTGGTTGGAGCGTTGACCCACACATGGAAAGGTTGTGGGTTGGATTCCCAGTCAGGGCACATGCCCAGGTTGCAGGTTCTGTGTGGGTACGTATGGGAGGCAACAGAGCCTTGTTCCTCTCTCCCATCGATGTTTCTCTCTCCCTCTCTCCCTAAAAATCAATAAAAACATATTCTCAAGTGAAGATTAAAAAAACTGTTATGAAAAAGACTAAAGAATAAGTTGGTATTTTAGGTTGAAAATGTAATTTATTACTATATATTATTTCTATATTTTACTATTCTTTGAAATGTAATGTGTGCCTAGTTTCTCATGGTTCAAAAGATTCTAGAAACTCCTGATTGAACAACTCTGAAGACTTGAAAGAGCAGAGATAATTCCTGTCCTAGGACATTCTTCACATGGAATGTGCTCTACCTGTCAACTTCATTTAGTGATAATAAGTGATTGAATAAATTGCTTTAGTGATCTAATATGGATAAACAACTTTTTTCCAGTGCATTGAAGTGTTCTCAAATTCTAATCTGCATAAGAATCTTAGGGAAGTTTGTTAAAATCAGATTCCCTCCTCCTTCCATCCCGCCTACGGCCCCCATTCTGATTCAGTGGGTCCAGAACTTTGTTAAAACGGAGCCAGGATGCAGGTAATGTATGAACTTCACTCTCTGGTGTGAACTCGGTGGAGAACTGCCAAACAGGAACAGTAATTGTGATCTATTTTATTGCCAGTGGTTTTTCAATAAATATGCAAACATCGCATGGCTCCACCAGGTACCTGAAGTGATTAAAGCTCAAGTTCAGGATAGTCAAAATTGCCTTGGATGGCTGCTTCCTCAGTTGGGTCCCAGATGAAAAAACCAACTTGCATTTAGAAGCTTTGTAAAATGAGAAATAAATATCATTAAACAGAATCCGAGTAAGCATACAGCGCATAGAAAATGAGACTGACTCAGAAGGCAACAGATTGGGCTCTCCCAGTGCACACCAACTGAGGGATAAAGGAACACACAGTCCCTCCACAGAGGAGTCAGGTAGGTATTAAATTAAATTAAATGCCTACGTAATGTGGTTTCTGTTTGGATAGCTTTAAGCAAGGCACAGAGTAAGTTTGACTTGTTCCGAAATGTCTTTTTCTTTTTTCCTCTCTTCTCTTCCCCATTGCCCTGAAACACATGGCCAGGAGAAAAGGGACAGGAAACCAACACGTACAGAGGCCTTGTGAAGTAGACGGTATTGTTTCCATTTTGCAGATGTAGAACGGAAGCTCAAAGACATTAAATGACTTGCTCTAGTCACACAGATCCACACACTGGTCTGCTAGGGTCCCAAGGCTTGACTACCTATGCCCTGCACACCTGCGCTGTGCACTATGCTATGCATGAAATAATGGTAGCTAACATGCTTAGTAATTACATGATTTGTTTTCAGTTTCTTGAGGCTTACCCCAACATTCCCCTTCCTTTCTTCAAGCCTCACCTATTTCCATGGCTTTAAATTCTATCTATATACAGTCATCAACTTCCAAATGTATACTGTCAGACAGGTCTGTCTCTGAGCTTCAGAGACAGATCCAGTAGGTGATGTATCCACTTGGATGACTTACAGGTGTCTGAAATGGAATGCGTCAAACTCTGAACTGTTTACTAACAGACCCTCCCTCTCCAACAAAATCTTCCCTTCCCCAGGCTTCACCATTTCACCTTTGGCACTGCTTTGACCCAACTGTTCAAACCAAAATGCTGAGCATCGTCCTGAACTCCTTCACCATCCCACACACACCAAGCACATTAGCATCTCGAGATGCCACCTGCACACTGTAACTGAAAACCTAACCACTACTCACTATCTTCTCTTTCACCGTCCAGTTGGATATAGGTGCATCTATATACCTGTGTTTCTTAGCAGCAGGGTTGCTGTCGAAAGAGCTTGGCAGCCACTCCTTGCCCATCAGGTTGACTCTTGCCTGCATCTTCGATCTCATCTTCTATCATCTCCCCTCTTGGTTCCTTCAGTCCCCAGAAAGTGTTGGGCTCTCCCACCTCGGAGGCTTCGATTTTTGCTGTTCCCTCCACTTGGAACATTCTTCTTCTTACCATTCCCATATTTGACTCACTGTCACCCTTCAAGACCCAGTTTAAGTGTCATATCCCCAGAGGCCCCCCCTAACCACACTACGTCAACCACGTGCCACACAGATGAGCGTTCATTTTTCGAACAAGCACCTAATGGTTGACTTCTGTATCATCCGTTGTTCGACGGGACTATGAGCTTTGCCAGGACAAGAATGGTTTGCGTAAATGATGACCCCCCGGATGCAGGTCTTACCTGATTCCAAGAGCCCACAGAAAGGGAGGGTGATTCACGACTGCCAGCAGTGCTTGTACTCATAGAAGTAGTAGGGTCGTGTGCTGTACAAGGTAGCCTCATGTCCCCGCAAAAGACAGGCTCAAGCCCTAAACCCTGGTACCTGTGAATGCGGCCTTACTGAGAAATAGGGCTGTTGTCGAGGTAATTAGTTAAGAGGAGGTCATCCTGGTTCCCATCACCATCTTTCCTTCCGGCCGGCAGCCGCCGTTGCCAAGGTTGAACTGTGCAGTTTCGGTGGGTACAAGGTCTACCCTGGGTACACAAGGCGCTAAGCCAGGGCACATGGGAAGGGTTTTCCATTTCTAAATGGAAGATGTGAGTGGGCATCCCTTTCTGAGGGGAATCTGGACTGTCCTCTGCAGAACAGAGCACGAACGGGACAGGTGGAAGAAATCCAAAAGAACCCACTGCGCAAGTTCCAGGGGCCGTGACCAGTGCATCTCTTGCTGATATAATGGCCAAGAGGAATCAGAAACCTGAAGTTAGGAAGGCTCCATGAGAACAAGCCATCAGGGTTTCCAAAGCAGCAAAAAAGGCTAAGCAAAGATCTAAAAAGGCAGCGACGGCTGCTGCTAAGGCTCCCGCAAAGGCAGCGCCGAAGCAAAAGCCCATGAAGCCTGTGAAGGTGGCTGCTCCCCATGTTGGTGGAAAACGCTAAGTTGGCACATCAGATTTTTTCATTAAGACCTGAGTAAAGAAAGATGAGGTCATACAGGACTAAGAAGGGCCTTTAATCCAGTATGACTGATGTCCTTGTAAGAAGAGACATGGGGTACATACAGGGAGAATGTCAAGAGGCAATGGAACAGAGACTGGAGTGATGAGTCTAACAGCCAAGGAATGCCAGCACTGCCAGCAGCACCAGAGGCTAAAGGAAGGGCATGGAACAGACTCTCCCCTAGAGGCTTCAGAGAGAACATGCCTCTAAACGGCGGGAGTTCAGACTTCCAGCCTCCAGAACTGCGAGTTAATGAACTTCGGTTGTTTAAGCCACCCAGTTTGGGGTACTCTAGGTTACAGCAGCACCACTGTCTGCCACTTGAGTAAAATGAGACGATATTAAATGACTTCTAAAAGGAAATCTAGCTCTAAGGTTCATGGGCTTAATGAATAGTAGTTAGTAAGGGAGTGTAGTTAGTT
This sequence comes from Macrotus californicus, assembly GCA_007922815.1. NCBI lineage: Eukaryota > Metazoa > Chordata > Mammalia > Chiroptera > Phyllostomidae > Macrotus > Macrotus californicus. Next base: position 4,713 of record VMDR010005756.1, on the reverse strand, counting down.
ATGATAAAGGATTTGGAGAACCTGGAGATGATGTCTAAGGCAGGTTTGATTCCTTAAAGGTAAAATACTCCAACAAAAACGATAATATTTCATCTGAACCATTGTTACGCGAACCCTTGGAGCAAAAAGTAAGACATATTTATTCATGAAGAAATTAAATTGCTCATTAAACTTTTGCCACCTGGCCTGGGAGAACAGAAAATCATATTAGAGTGATGTTAGAAGATGCTCTTACTGTTTAATAACTATAATAATTTTAAAAGCCATGTGCTGATAATGAAGGTTACATCAGCCTTTTAGGACATCTTTAAACACAAACTGCATTAACTGGGATATCTCGGTGGGTTCATCAACGGTAATGGAATTATTACTGCCAGAAGCCACAATTCCATGGAAATGAACATTGTATTTTTCCAAATACTATAAATAACGATGCTTGGAAATCCTGTAATCATTGAGTCAGAGAATTTATCTTTTTATCTGCATTTTCAAGATGGGTTGTAATGTAAGTGGTACTTTAGCGGAAAAAATCTATCTAAATTTAAATTTATAAAAACAGTGGTCAAATATTGTAAGGAAATTGCTGACAATTGAGCACCAGATCACGGAAAGAGCACCAGCTAGCACCACAGCATCCAGGCCTTGCCCAGACTCGGCTTCTTGGACGCAGTGAGATGTGGGGCTACTCACTTCCTCTTTGAGCTTTGGGGTTCCACATCTGTTAAAGGGCAGGAAGGGAAACACTAGTTCATTTCCAAAATCCTTTCAACATCTAAAATACTGTTGCATGTGGACATTTCATTCTTATTTCTCTGCAGCATATTTATATTGGCTCAGAATTTCAGAGTTGGGCTTTCAGCCTTTCTTAAGCCAATCAGTATTTTAATGATCGTTCAGTCCCTCTACTCGTCAAATAGGCCCACTAGAGTCTGGGGCTGGAGGGAGGCAGCTTGTTGAAGCAGCTTCATGCTGCTGGTGCCCCACAGAAAGCTGTGATGCCTGAGTATTGCACAAAGATGCCCAGACCAGGAGGCCAGGAAGCCTGAACCCCAAACTGAGCCCCATTTGCCAAGCCAGGCACCCATGAGGTTGTATCACCCAGAGGCAGCACCTTTCCCTAACTCACACAGAGGCACCAAAGTGGCTTGTGACAGGCCTGCACCCACCTCTCTGGATTTCACAGCTCCTTTGGGAGGCTGCCAGAGTCATCAGAGAAAGGAATCTGCAGTTAAAAGAATATATTCTTTATTATTGCTTTACTATTGCAGTTAAAGAATAGATTCTTTATTATTGCTATTAATTTATTACTGCTTCTGATCATTGTTCTTAAAAACGAATGAAGAGCCTACATGCACATGAACCTAGGAAGCTCTCAAGCCAAACGAACTGGTGATACAACTGCACAATGTAATTGTTCTTCTATCACCTTACTCTGAACATGACAACAATCTAAGTTGCTAGTTGAAGTTTAAATTGTTTAGCTTAAATTGCCAGCTTTGTGATTTGTTTTATAATCATATTATCCTGATTAGGGTGCATCTCAGTTCAACTTCGGTTCAAGTTTTTAAAATGAGCTTGCTCTCACACCATGCAATTAGTAGGAGCTTGAAGTTAGGGCAACGAAGCTAAAGGGATGCAAGATTCAGCTCACATGGTGTTGTAAAGTAAGACCTCTCCCATGCAGGTGGGCAACCTCTTGGTTAATGGTCCCCACCTCAATCTGCTCCTGAGCCACCTGGATCCCAGGCTGCAGGATCCTAGAGCTGCAAATACACCCATTGGGTCTGAGCTGCTGGCTGAGGGGCTTCCCTGAATCTTTAAGCAAATGAGTTTTTATGACCTGCCGAGAGATCAGCCCTTGGAAACACTAACTCCTTCCTCGGTTGTTACTGGCAGGTGGGAAAGGTCTGAGTAGACTGGACTCGAGTTTCTGTCCTGCCATATCTTGTCCTTCCTCTTTTCGTAACTAAGGACCAAAAATGGATTTGCTGTAAAGATAATAAAGCTTAAGATATAGGATCTATCACTTGCACCATTCCTTTCCAAGATTTTGGTTAAATTATTTTGAAGAAAGTAATATGTATTATCAACAAAAACTATGTAGCCAAAAAATGTAGGTTAAAAACTATTACAGCAGATACCCACTTTTGGCCAAGATGGAATCACAGGACATATGCTTCACATGTCATTGGAAGTAAGAAACCACAGCGATAAATAAATCAGTAAACAAACATAGTGGATTTCAGACACTGGACATAGGCAGTGGGTCAGTGATCCCTGATCAACTAATGAAGTGAGCCCCATAACTGCCCCAACTTACCATCTGGAAAAGGTTTACTGGCTGAAGCAGAGGAAGGGGTACCAAGGCAGAACCTGGCGGCCTGAGTTGAGGAAATGAAGTTGGGGGTCCACTGAGGGCCAGGTGTCCACAGGTCACAGGGAAGAGTATAAAGAAAAAAGCCCACAGAGACAGAGCTCTACAGATCTGCACGGGGGGACATTTGCTTCTAGAGCTGAGTAATGATCCGCATATGCATCTGAAGAAACTATCCTCAGCATAGGAAAACACACCACAACTGATCAAAGGGAAAAAAACCCCGAAGCTTAAACAGGACTGGAAGTTGTGTTGCCATGGCCATGGGGGAAGGAGGAATAATTCACAGGAATCAAAGTACTCAGACGTGTGTTGCTTCAGCAGCAGGGCAAAATCAGCCCTAAATAAATGGCAGATCTAGTCCTCCCTAGCAGTTCCCAAGTAACTTAAATGCACCTTGGAACAAAGCTCAAGAATAATAAGAACCACAAAGAGGTAAAATTCACAAATTAAACATGTATTTTTATAAATCCTCACCTGAGGACACACTTACTGATTTTAAAAACAGAGAAAGTAAGAGATAGAGAGAAACATCTATTGTTTGCCTCCCACGCACGCCCCGACTGGGAATCAAACCTGCAACGTGGGTATGTGCTCTGTCCTGGGATCAAGCCCACAACCACACCACCCCAGTTTTTTTGTTTGTTTGTTTTTTGGTGTACAGATGTGTGCAGCTGACTGACTTGGGTAAATCCCTCCCATTGATCTGCCAAGAGCAACCAAGGCTCAACTGCAAGAGGAGGGTGTACTTAGTCCACACAAAGGGTGCACCTCAAGTACCCAGCTTGTACTATAGGGGAGGCTGTGCTACTGGACCATACAGGACACCTACTATGTAAGGCCACTACCAAGACGGGGAGTCACAGCAACTCTACCTAATACATGGAAACAAAAACAGGGAACCTGGTAAAGTGAGGAGAAAAAACATGGCCCAAGTGAAAGAACAGATCAAAACTCCAGAAAAAGAGCTAAACAAAACGGAGATAAGTAATCTATCAGATGCAGAGTTAAAAACAATGGTTATAAGGATGCTCAAGGAATTTGGCGAGGACCTCAACAGCATAAAAAGATCTCATCAAAAACAAAGGATATACTAATTGAAATAAAGAACAATTTACAGGGAAACAACAGATGAGTTGATGAAGCCAAGAATGAAATCAATGGTTTGGAACATAAGGAAGCAAAAACAACCAATCAGAACAAGAAGAAAAAAAAAGAAACGAGGAAAGTACAAACAGTCTCTGGGACAACTTCAAGAAGTCCAACATTCACATCATAGGGATGCCAGAAGTAGAAGAAAAAGAGCAAGAAATTGGAAATGTCTGAAAAAATAGTGAAAGAAAACTTCTCTAATTTGAAGGAGAAATAGACATGCAAGTCCAGGAAGCACAGAGTCCCAAACAGGATGGACGCAAAGCAGCCTACTCCAAAAGGTTAAACGCAAAGAGAGATCTTAAAAGCAGCAAGAGAAAAGTTGTTATCCATACGGGAGTTCCCATACGACCATCAGCTGATTTCTCAAAAGAAACTTTGCAGGTTGGAAGGGATTGGCAAGAAATATTCAAAGTCATGGAAAAAGCAGGGACCTACAGCCAAGATAGCTCTGCCCAACAAAGATATCATTTAGAATCAAAGGGCAGATAAAGAGATTCCCAGACAAGAACAAAATTAAAGGAGTTCATGATCACCAAAGTGTTATTATATGAAATGTTAAAGGGACTTATTTAAGAAAAAGATCAAAACTATGAATAATAAAATAGAAAAAATACATATGTATCAACAACTGAACCTAAAAAACAAACTAAAGAAGAAGAACAGAGACAGAATCATGGATAGAGAGCGGTTTGATGGTTGCCAGATGGGAAGCGAGTGGGGGAAACTGGGTGAAGAGGTGAGGGGATTAAGAAGTACAAAGAAGAAATTACAGAGTAGCCATGGGGATGTAAAGTACAGCGTAGGAAATGGAGTAGCCAAAGAACTTATATGCATGAGCCATGGACATGAACAATGGTGGGGGGATTGCCTGAGGGGGTGGGGGTACTGGGGGGATGCAAAGGGGGAAAATCAGGACGACTGCTAATAGCATAGTCAACAAATATACTTTAAAAAATAAAATATATTAATATCCAAAAAAAGAATATCACTATAGGTCTTAACATACATTAAAAGTTAAGGAAATATCATGAGCTTATGCCAATAAATTTGACAACAAAGATAAAATGGACAAATCCTTTTGAAGATTACACATCACCAAAGCTCACTCTAGAATAAATGACATACATAACCCTAAATCAATTTTAATATTGAATTTGTAATGTAAAAAGAAAATCCCAGCCTCA
>VMDR010005755.1:32980-49529 GCA_007922815.1 Macrotus californicus | reverse complement strand
GTTTTCCTCAGATGAGTGACATTATTTATTTAGAAACAATAGGACAATTCATCAGCCTTTCACTGCCTTAAAGGAGGCCCTTGCTCCAACTGGGTTGTTTGGAATTTCATGTTTATCCATCTGTTCACAACCCATAAAACCTTAGAAAAAGCTGACAGACTTAAGCCAATTCTTATACTCTAATAAAAGAACCTGTAGACACTTGGAAAGTGCAGTCTGAGGATAGTATGACATCTCAAAGCAAACTGGTAGCTGACAAATGTCCTCAAATGGATGCTTATATGGTCACAGTGAGTACTACAGTTTTTAGATGTTACCTCAATTAAAAAATAACTAGTATTAATTATTGTATTTCAGAAAATGGCTAAGTTCTATTTTTATTTTTTAATTCAATGTATTGGGGTGACACTGGTCAATAGGGTCACACAGTTCAAGTGTGCATTTCTATGACACATAATCTGTATATTGCATTGTGTACCCACCACCCCAAGTCAAAAATCATCATCTTCCAACACCATATATTTGGACCCCTTTACTCTTTACTACCCCCTAACCTCCTTCCTTGTGGTAACTGCCATACTGCTATCTGTGTCCGAGTTTCAGTTTTATATCCCACATATGAGTGAAACCATATGGTTCCTTAGTTTCTCTGACAAACTTTGTTCAGCAAAATATTCTCAAGGTCCATCCATGTTGTCACAAATGGCAGTATTTCATCTTTTCTTATGACTGAGTGGTATTCCATGGTATGTATGTGCTGTATCTTCTTTATCCAATCCTCTGTTGAAAAACACTTTGGTTGTCTCCATGTCTTGGCCACCATGAATAATGCTGCGATGAACAAAGGGTTGCATTTATCTTTATGCATAAATATTTTTGACTTTTGAGGGTAGATACCCAGGAGGATTGTTGGATCATATGGTAACTCTATTCTTCATTTTTTGAAGAACCATCATACTGTTTTCCATAGTGGCTGCACCAGTTTATATTCCTACCAGCAGTGAATAAGGGTTCCTTTTTGTCCACAACCTCTCCAATACTTGTTACCTGTCTTGTTGATAATAGCCACTCTAACAGGTGTGAAATGGTATCTCACTGCACCTTTGATTTGCATTTCCCTAATAGCTAGTGAAGTTGAACACCTTTCCATATATCTGTTGGCCATTTGTATATCCTCTTGGGAGAGGTGTCTGTTCAGGTCCTCTGCCCATCTTTTAATTGGACTATCTGGTGTTGAGTTGTAGGAGTTATTTATATATTTTGGATATTAACCCCCTGTCAGAGCTGCTGTTTGCAGATATCATCTCTCATTCAGTTGGTTGCCTTTTTATTTTGCTATCAGTTTCATTTGCTGTGCAGAAGCTTTTGGTTTGATATAGTCCCATTCATTTGTTTTTCCTTTACTTCTCTTGGCGTTTGGGGTCAAATTCATGAAATGTTCTTTATGGCCAAGGTCCATAAGTTTAGTACCTATGTTTTCTTCTATGTAACATTATTGTTTCAGATCTCATATTTAGGTCTTTGATTCATTTCAATTAACTTTTGTATATGGAGACAAACTGTAATCTAGTTTCATACTTTTACATGAGGCTTTCCAATTATTCCAGCACCTCATTTATCGAAGAGGCTTTCTTTTCTCCATTGTGTTTCTGGTAGCTCCTTTGTCAAAAAATATTTGCCCATATACCTGTGTTTTTATTTCTGGGGTCTCAATTCTGTTCCACTGGCCTGTGTGTCTGTTCTTCTGCCCATACTATGTTGTTTTAATTACTGTAGCTCTGTAGTATAATTTGAAATCAGGTACTGTGATACACTTGGCTTTGCTCTTTTGTCTCACAATTGCTTTGGCTATTCAGGGTCTTTTGTGGTTCCATACAAATCTGATGATTTTTTGTTCTATTTCTTTAAAAAGTGACACTGGAATTTTGATGGAGACTGCATTAAATCTGTATATTGCTTTGAGTAATAGTAATATCGTCATTTTAACTATGCTCATTCTTCAAATCCATGAACAAAGAATATCTTTCCATTTCATTGTGTCTTTTTCAATCTCTTTTAATAATGTTTTGTAGGCCTGGCTGGTGTGACTGAGTGGATTGAGTGCTGGCCTGCAAACCAAAGGGTTGCCAGTTCGATTCTCCTTCAAGGCACATGCCTGGGTTGCAGGCAAGGTCCCCAGTAGAGGGTGTGCGAGAGGCAACCACACATTGATGTTTCTCTCCCTCCCTTCCCCTCTCTCTAAAAATAAATAAATTAAATCTTTAAAAAAATATTCCTTTGTCATTTTCAGTTTATAGGGCCTTCACATCCTTTGTTAAGCTTATTCCTAGGTATTTAATTCATTTGGTTGCAATTACAAAATGAATTGGTTTTTTTCCAATTCTTTTTCTGAAGTTTCACCATTAGTATACAGGAAAACAGTGTATTTTTGTACATCTTATATCCTGCAACTTTACTATATTTATTGTTTCTAAAAGTTTTTTTGGTGAAGTCTTTAGGGTTTTCTATACGCAGAATCACATCATCTGCAAAGGGTGACACTTTTACTTCTTTCTTCCCTATTTGGATGCCTTTTATTTCTTTCTCTTGCTTGATTACTTTAGCTAGGACTTGCAGAATTATGTGGAATGAGTGGTAAGAGTGGGCATCCTTGTCTTGTTCCTAATTTTAGAGGAAAAGCTTTTGGTTTTTCACCACTGAGTATGATATTGGCTGAAGGTTTGTCATATATGGCCTTTATCATGTTTAGGTACCTTCCCTCTATGCCCATTTTAGTTAGTGTTTTAATCATAAGTAGATGTTATATCTTATCAAATGCTTTTTCTGTATCTAAGGATATGACTTTTAGTTTTTTAATGTGGTATATTACATTGACTGATTTGCATATGTTGAACCATCCCCTTGTGCCCCTGGAATGAACTCCACTTGATTATGATGTGTTATTTTTTTAATGTATTGTTCTATTTGATTTGCTAGTATTTTGTTTAGTATTTTTGCATCTGTATTCATCAGAGATACTAATCTGTAGTTGTGTGTGTGTGTATGTGTGTGTTATCCTTGCCAGGTTTTGATATAGCGTTATGTTGGTCGCGTAAAATGTGTTAGGAAATATTGCTTCTTCAATATTTTAGAAGAGTTTGAGGATGGGTATCAAATCTTTAAATGCTTGGTATAATTCACTGATGAAGCCATCTGATCCTGGACCTTTATTTTTTGAATGAGATTTTGATGGTTGTTTCAATTCCTCACTGTTTATTGGTCCATTTAGATCTTCCAATTGTTCATGATTCAGTCTAGGAAGGTTATATATATTTCTAGGAACTTATCCATTTCTTCTCTGTTATTGAATTTGGTAGCACACAGTCTTCCATAGTATTCTGATATACTCATATCTGTGATGTCTGTGGTAACTTTCATTTCTAATTTTGTTCATATGAGTCTTTTGTCTTTTTTCATTAGTGAGTCTAGTCAGGGGTGTGTCAATTTTATTAATCTTTTTAAAGAACCAGCTCTTTGTTGTATTCATTTAGTGTATAGTCTTTTTGTTTTCTATCTCATTCAATTCTGCTCTAATTTTTATTACTTCCTTTCTTCTGCTGACTTTGGATTGCTTTGTTCTTTTTTTTCATAGTTCTTTAAGATGTAATGTTAGGTTATTTACTTGGGATTTCTTGTTTCTTTTCCCTCCTTCCCTTCTTTTTGCTGCAAAAAGCTTTATTGTTCCCATTTGGTCCAATGAATGGGAAAGGACTCCAGGGTGGTTAAAAGGATGCCTAGTGATTTTAGGGAGAGGCTCAAGCAAAAGCCAGACAGCAGGGAAATGCAGAGGGGCCCCTCAAAGTCCTCTGGGTTCCAAAGGCTCCTAAATGTGCTGGAGGGTGAGCCTTTCGAAGAGATACTTGTCTAGCCCAGCCTGGGGGCTAGCCAGCCTGTGGATGTTAGTCAGGTGGTCACCCATGTCTTGATGAGTTTTACCTCCTCATTGAGGAAGTGGTTCTCCAAGGAAGTCACAGGAATGAGGGTCTGTGCAGGTTGAACCCAGGGCATACAGATCCAAAAGGGCCTGGTTCAGGTTCTTCTCCAAGGCCAATGTGGCTTCCATGGTGTCCTGAGTTTTACCCCACTCATCTTGGGAAGGCTTCAGCACATTCTGGAAAACAACGTGGCCTCCGTGCTGGTTTTACAGATTTAAGAGATGCTCAGTGCCCTTGTACTTTTTCTCAGCCAACTCTCAGAAGTGGCCAATGCCCTGCGGAGCCACATCATCATGGTCAAAATAGAAGCCCAGAGAGAGGCAGGTGTAGGAGGCCCACAGATGCAGGTTGGCCAGATGGTTGACAGCAGCCTCCACCTTGGTAGAATAATTCTGACAAATTTGGGAGCTCATGATTGTTCAGCAATGAGGAATCAAGGTCAAAAAAATGGTGTTGGCTGGTCTCAGAGGCTGAAAAAAGGGGTATCCCTGGGTCTGTTCTGTCGAAACCCTGTTGAAGCAAGAGACAGATCCTGAGGACCACCAAGGGCACTGTCTCTCTTGTTTCCTGAGATAGGCCTGTAATGATATAAACTTTCCTCATATTACTGCTTTTGCTGCTTCCCAGAAGTTTTGATATATTATACTGTTATTCTCATTTGTTTATATATGTCTTTTGATCTCACTTTTTATTTCTTCTTTGACACATTTTTTTTTTTTAGTAGTATGCTGTTTCATCTCTATATGTTTCTGGGTTTCTTTACTTCCTTTTTGAAATTGATTCATAATTTCAAAGCATTGTGGTCAGAGAATATGCTTGACATGATTTCAGTCTTCTTGAATTTATTGAGGCTAGTTTTGTGACTGAACATGTGGTCGATCCTTGAGAATATTCCATGTGCACTGGGTATGAATGTATAATCTGATGTTCTGGAATGAAAAACTGTAAATGCTTATGTCCATTTGGTCTAATATGCCATTTAAGGCATTTCTTTATTGATTTTGTTTGAATGACATATCTAGAGCAGTCAATGGAGTATTAAGGTCCCCAATTATGATTGTATTTTTGTATGTTTCTCCCTTTAGTTCTTTAGTTGCTTTATATATTTCAGTGCTCCCTGATTGGGTGCATATATATTAAGAAGTGTTTTGTTTTCTGGATGTATTTTTATCACCTTTTTCACTATAAAATGTCCATCTTCATTACCTTTGTTATCTTGAAATCTATTTTGTCACATTTAAGTATGGCTATACCTGCTTTTCCGTGGATGTTATTTGCTTGGAGAATCATTTTCCACCCTTTCACTTTCTTGTCTTTGCAGCTTAGATGTGTTTCCTGAAGCCAGCATATGATTGGTTTTTTGTTTTTTTTTTTGGGGGGGGTTGATTCAATTTGCTGCTCTGTGTTTCCTTATTGGTGAATTTAGTCCATTTACATGTAGGATAATTATTGATGTATGAGGATTTCTTATAGCCCTTTTATCTTTTGTTTCCTGGTAGCTCTGTGCCTCCGTTGGTTCTTTTCCTTTATGTCCTTCCTGTCTGTTGTTTTTGTTTGGTGGTGTTCCATACTTCTTTCTTCTATTTCCTCTTTTTTTAAAAACTATGTGTCTCAGTTTTGGGGTGTGTGTGTGTGTGGTTACCATTAGGTTTATGAAAAAGAAAGTTTCATATATACAGTAGTGTTTTTTTTTCATTTGAATGCATCTGATCTCCATCCTTCTTTGCAAATTCAGGCCTTTACCACCACCCCTTTTCTGTTTTCATTGTCACAAATTACCTGTTTATGATGTTTGTTGGTGATCTTACTCATAGTTTTGTGACTTTTGTTTTTTGTTTCAGATAGAATAAGCCCGTTGAGTATTTCTTGCAATGAAGGTCTTCTGGTGATAAATTCCCTCAGCTTCTATATGTCTGGAAAAGTCTTTATTTCTCTTTCAGATCTGAAGGATAATTTTGCTGGATATAGTATTCTTGGCTGGTAATATCTCTCTTTCAGTAGTTTGAATATTTGGTTCCACTCTCTTCTGGCGTGCAGTGTTTCTGCTGAGAAGTACAGTGATAACCTAATGGACTTTCCTTTATAGGTTTACTTTCTTCTTTTCCCTGGCTGCCTTGAGAATTCTTTCCTTTTTTAAAAAGAATTACTTATTTTTAGAAAGAGAGGGGAAAGGAGGGAGAGATGGAGAGAAACACTGATGTGAGAAACATCGATCAGTTGCCTTTCTGTGAGCCCCAATCAGGGACCAAACACACAACCCAGGCATGTGCCCTGATAGGGAATTGAACCGATGACCTCTCACTCTCTAGGCTGATGCCCAACCAACTGAGCCACACCAGTCAGGGCGAGAATTCTTTCTTTGTCGTTAAATTTTGACAGTTTTAATACAACGTGCCTTGGAAAAGGCGTCTCTGGATTGAGGAAAATAGTTGTTCTGTTTGCTTCTTGGATTCAAGGATCTAGTTCTTTCCATAGGTTTGTGAAGTTCTCATTAACTATTTGTTTGAATAGGCTCTCCATTCCCTTATCCCTCTCTTCTTCTTCTTGTATGCCTATTATTCTTATATTGCTCTTTCTGATGAAATCAGACAGTTCTTATAGAATCCTTTCATTTTTTTTTTTTAATGCTCAAGCCTCTCTCTCCTTCCCTCTGCATCATTTCTGGATTTCTATCTTCGATATCACTATCTTTGTTCCTCTATCTGGTCAGCTCTATTTGCTGTGTTCACTAGTTCATACTTGATCTCTTGTATTGAGTTCTTTATCTTCAGAATTTCTGTTTGGTTCTTTTTTAAAGTTCCAATCTCTTTGGTGAAGAACTCATTTTGTTCGTTGATTTGTTTTCTCAGCTCATTAAATTGTCCATCTGTGTTTCTGCACCTAGTTGAGCATTTTCAGAACTGCAATCTTGACTTTTCTGTCATTTATAGCACACATTTCCATGCCTTTAAGTATGTTTGCTGGAGATTCATTTTCGTCCTGAGCTGCCTCACTACTTTGTTATTCATGGTATTTGAGGGTTCCTTCTCTGCCTAAGGACCTATGTATGAGTGGTACTTTTCTAGCAGATTAATACAAAAAGGTCTTTCTGTTCTTTTCCCATATGTGGCATTGAATCACAAATTTCTTAGTTCTGTGAAATCCCAGTGGTTTCCAGCAGTGCTACCCTCAGGGGTGGGGTAGCCTGGGGGAACCCGCCGGCTTCCTTGTTGTTTTGCCCTCGAGGAAATGGTGATCTCAGATCTCCACAGGGTCCCCTGTGTGTCCTGACCCCAAGGACTAGTCACAGAGTTTACCCTTCGCTCAGGGAAAAATGTGATTCTGTGGTACCAGTTCTTAGGTTTGCAGATAATGTGCTCTACAATCTGACACCAAAGGTGAAGGAAGACTATGGGGTGGCAGGGTTCTGTGGCTTTGTTTCTCTGCCTGGAATGCTGACCACCCAACAACTGTGGCTGCACCCCCATGCTGTGTCCTTGTCCAGATCTCTGTGCTCAGCTGCAGCTCTCGATGCTCACTCCTGTGGGAATGCCCAGCTGAAGGGAATCAGGCTACAACCAGGTTCCTCCCATTTCCCAGCTGAGCCCCGCTGTAAGCTCCTGACTGCAGGGCTGTCTATGGATTATCTTAGCCCTTCTTATCTCCTGTTTGTTCTTACTTGCCCACCTTTAGATGTTACAATTCACCAATCTCTCAGGCATGTTTGTGGGTTGAACAGACCAAGGAGATCTTTCATGCTGCCATTCTTCTGACATCATTCTCTACTTCTTTTTTTTAAACCCATTGGACTATTGGTTTGGGACACAGATTACCACAGACTGCTTTTTTCCTTGTGAAGTCCGTCATGTCCATCATGATCATACACATCTTCTTAGCCAGAACAATAATATCACTGCTTGTATCATCCCATGTGTCAACCTCAGCATCTAGCTTACTCTTTACTTTCTTGAAATCAGCAACTTGTCCAGCAATCTTTCCCTGCTCTGCCTCAAGCAAATGAGTCATCTTAGCTCAGTCAGTTTTTCCTTCAGTCTGGATGCTGGTGTGACTGCAGGTCTCATGATACTTTTCCAGGTCAAAAACATCTTCCAGTTCCTCTGGCATCAGGAGCAGAAGTGCCTCAAAATGGCTAAGTTTTAAAAAATTGGAAGGCTGCTCATGGATCATGCTGGTATTTCCTTAAACAATAATTAACCTCAAATACAAAAATATTATTATTAGCTCTCAGCTACGTACAATCTTCTCATTTAACTCTCAAGGACTCCTGTGAGATGGCTACTACTGTTACCCACATTTTACTATGAAAGGAGTACCAAAAGAGGGTTAAAAAAGTTCAGTGTCCTTCGTCATCACTGCAAAGACATCCCCCATCATTCAACTCTATTTTTTCCCCACACATCTATCTATGTCTCTCCCTCACCAACAGCTTGATATGGAGGCTCCATAAAGGCTCCTCTCCAAACAGCATTCTTTTCTTAACCCCACAGATGAAGCCCAAAAGCTTTCTCATAGTGAATTCTTTCAGATGGTCAAAGACCTCAGAACTTTAACCTTCTCCAACATAGACAATGAAGAAAGTTGGTTTTGACTATTTTCAGCTGAACATGAGTCTCAAGTCAATTCTAAGCTAGAAAATACACCAAGTGTGAATATATATATCAAGTGTGATTATATAAGCCACAACAGTAGACAAAACTTGTTGCAGCTAACTAGTTTGTCACTCAAGGGGACCATTAGTTCAAAGAAACTACTTGGACTATACTTCTATTTCTGGGCCCTACGCTGATATGCTCATATGGGTACTGTGAAGTTTTTATAAAAGCCAAATAAATGCTATCATTGACAGGAAAGTCAAACTGCCTGAGTCAATTAATGGAATTTTATATGTCTTTATCTGTAATATCTAATTAATTGGCCAGAAGACTGGGAGTAATGAATAATGATTAAAGAAAAAAGATTTAGACTTCTCTATTTGGTACCTTAAATTTCAATATTTTCTCTAACTGCAACTTCTACCACTTACATCACTTTTTGTCAGTATCTTCAACTTCTTTGTCCTCTTATTCCATCAGTGCAATTCTAGCCCTGGATTGGTCTAACCATTTGCTCTATCAGTTGCTGTATCGAAGCTACTAAACACTGCTAACAAGAAAATTATACTACCATTCCCTCTGTTGTCAACTACTAATGCACAGGCTTTCACTTCTGCTATAGATTCTTAGTAAGTGTTCTGGGTCAGCAACACTTTCCATTGCACATACCAGCTTTTAAAAATCTTTAGCAAACTACTCAAATCTATGAGGTCTTCACCTCTTACGTTACAGGTAACCCCACTATTCATTCAGGATAGGCGGCCATAAGCCCTCACCTCGCAACCCCTATACGCACACAAGTGTCTGTATCCACACCCATCTCCCTCTAATATTAGACAATAAGTCTAATCCCTCCACTATTCTCTGGAGTCAGCCCCTCAAGCTTGTTCAGGGAGCTCCATGTTCACAGTCTGTGGGCCCAAAGCACATAAATATGCTCACGTATCCCTTATGAAAAGTGTCCTTCCTTGACTCTACATCTCCTCATAGCTCCTCATCACCTCCCTTCTTTCTTTAACAGCTAAGCTTCTAAAGAATAGCCTAGATAAACAGTTCTTAGACTTTTGATCTCAGGACCCCTTTACACTAAAAAACTCTTAATAAATACCAAAGTGTTTTTCAGGAATTAAACTGAGAAACTTTTTTCAGATATTTATTCATTAAAAAATAAGAACAAACTATTAACATTTGCATTAAAAATAACTGTTTTCCTAAACAAAAATAACTAGTGAGAACACTGGCACTGTTTTACATTTTTGCAAATTGTTTTAATATCACTACTGATCTCATCAGAAAAGTGTAAGCATTCAGAAGCTGACAAATTTTAGTTGATGGATATGAGTTTTCTTAAATTCTGATTTTTTGCTTGAAACATGGAATTTTATCATTGACAGCTAACACTGTCACTTTCTTTCCTTAAAGTGACAGTCGTGCTTCATTAATTTTTAAGACAATATCTGCCTGATACCCAAATCTGAATAACCATAGTTTGTCTGACAGTCACTCGTTTAAGCAAAAATGGTGCTGCTTACAGAAGTCAGCGCATCAGCAACGTAAAAACTGCTGAAGCGCTTTCCCTGAGGACAGCCGTCATACCTCAGCACCCAGCAGGAGCACTATGAGACCTTCCATTTCATCACACAGACTATTAAAGACACAGGTACTCAAGGGTCGAGAGTTAAATAAAATTTTTACTGCTTTATCAAGGATGCTTAAATGAAACTGGCATTTTTTAAAAACTGTAACTGCTTGGTTGTGAAAAGTATAGTAACTTCTAGTACAGTTTAGTGCTAGCGCCTTGATTCATGCCAATGAAGGTGCAAGCCATTTACCCACCAAATGCTCTGCAGCATCAGTGAAGATGTCAACATAGTGAAAAAGGCAAAAAACTCTGTAGTATTATGAAAACAGTTTTGACATCATGGACTCCAAGAAAAGGTTTCAGAGTTCCTCAGGGGTTCATGAACCATACTTTGTGTAGCGCTGGTCTAGACCGACTTCTCCATCCCCTCCTGCCCTATTCTCTCCTCAGCTCACTACTATCTGCTTTCTGTTACCAATAGGCCAAGATCACATACATTTTGCCAAAATCACGGTGATGTCCAAACTGCTTAGTCCAATGAATATTTTCACTATCATTTTTATTATCTACACTTCTGTAGCATTTTACACCCTACTGATTACTTTCTTTTTGAAACTCTCTCTTATTCCTATTATATCATGCATTCCCTCTACATAGTCTGGCTTTTCTCAATCTTCTTTGAAGGCTCTTCTGCTTCTATCCATTTTTTGAATGTTTGTATCCCCTAGGATTCCATCCATTTTTGGCTTTCTCATTCAACCTACTTTTTCAGGATGATGACTTTATTTCTATGGCTAATTACTCTCAAAATAGAGAAGTATCTGGCTCAGACTTCTCTACTAAATCCACATGCATAAATAAGTATGTGTGTATATATGTGTGTGTGTGTGCAGGTCCTCAAATAACGTAGTTTCATTCAACATCATTTTGTTGTAAAGTTGATTAAGATGCCACAGGAAATTAACTTTTGCTTCAATCAAGCAGCCTATGGTAAAATGGGTTTCCTTATATGTCACTTTGCTTATAGTTGCAGAACCTATTGATGACATTGAGTCTTTCCTGTACATACACACGTATATATCTGATACTGTTTATTAGACATCACTACTTAAATGTTCCACTGACACCTTAATATCAACATGTATGAAAATGAACTCATCTTTTCCCATCAAGTCTGTCATCCTTCCTTTACTTCCTATTATGGTAATTGGCCGTACCATGCACCCAGCTGCCCTATCCAGAACCTTAGGGGGCATCTATGACTCCCTAACTCTATCTCTAGCACCCACATTCAATCCATCACCCCACACTATCAGTTCTACCTCCTAAATATCTCTCTTGCCTTTACCCTCCTCTTCACCCCACTGCCACAGTTTAAGCTTTCTGTCTTAGCTCACGGCCGACTCTACACTGAGCTACGACTATTTCATCATCTTATAATCAACGCCCCTGTCTCTAGCCTAATTTAAGCAGTTTAATCCATCATCAACATGTTACCAGAGCAGTATTTCTAAAATGCTGATCTGATCATGCCTTTCCTTTGCTTAAAACTTTTTAAGGTTTCTCTTTGCCATCGTGATGAAATCCAAACTCACTATCATGACACACCAGATCCTTTATGATCCAGCCCCATCTTTCTTCCCCCGAAGCGACAATCCAGTCACAATGCATTTCCTCAAACATACTAAGTGCTACACATGCGTGTCTTCGTCTGTTATACTTGTCTATCAAAAGCCCACCTCCTTTCATCTAGCTACTGTGATCCTTTAAGGCCTGTAAGGCTCATCTCACATGTCATCTCCCACAGGACATCTCCTCTAACCATCCCTTACCCCTAGTCAGGGTGAGAGGTGCCTAGTTTATATGTACCTTATAAATGTTTGTAGAAATAAACTGAACAAACTCCTCTACAATAAACTATGTGGAGGAGATCCTGTTATTTGTTCAATATAATTTCACATCTATATTTGCACGTGTTTGTAAATTTTAAAGCGTAAAACACTGTGGGGTTTTTTTACAATTTAAATATATAGCAAATTAGGGCACAGATTTCTTTTATTTTTTTCTATAACTCTTCAAAACAAATCAGTTTTTAACTAAAGGATAATATCTTGCAGGCACATAATACTTTACAGCTTATAAAACATTTTCACAAACACTCTCTCAAATACATGCACTCACTGAGTTAAGAAAGCTAGATTTCAGCCCCGTTTTGCAGAAAATAGAAAGGAGCTGGAAAGAGATTAGGTAACTTGCCCGAAGTCACCTGGACAGTAAAATACCCAGTCTAGAATTCAAGCCTTTCAATTCTCAATCCAGTGCTCTTTTTAGCTGACCACGCGCTGTACTCAGCAGATGTTCAAAAGGAACTGTTTTGCCAATGACATAAGCAATCAGTGACCAGGTGCAGATGAAGGCATCATGTTCAAGGTAAACTGCTTCGGCGGAGCACATGGGCCTTCCCTTTGGCCACTCCACACCTGCACCTGTAGTATCAACTCCCTTCCTTCCAGCCTCTCTCATCTTAAGCAGCATTTATCTTTTTCCACCTTTCCACACTTTTTCTTACTTCCCCTTCTTTGAGTTTCTCTTTTTCTGCTTCATTCCTTCCTTTCATTTCTCTTTAAAATATTTTCCATCTCAATTTTCTTGCAACTTTGCCTTCCTAATCTCTTAAATTCTCACAAACTAAAAGCTGTCGTACCATAAACATCTCAATGGAAATACCAAAACTGGAATTTCTTCTACAGCTTGTTTAAAATCCAATCCCTAGGGGTGGATGGGAGTATAAGAGGACTAAATGGTAATGGGAAAAAAATAAAGATTAAACAAATAAAAAAATCCAACCCCCAGGATTTGTGAGGCTAAAGATGGTTTCCTAAAATGCCTTTAAGTACCATGATGAAAGTGTCTTACCTGAAGGTCTGTGCTTTAACTGCTTATATAGATCAATGGCGCGCTGTTCCCTATAAAAGAGAAAACACATTTCTACATGAAGATAATTTAATGACTCTAATAATCCACAACTTGAACAATATTATTTGAAGAGAGTAATGATCTGATTTTAAAGCAAGTACATACTGCCAATGAATTTTTAACAGAGAATTTCATTGAGTAATAAGCAAGATCTTAAAATGCAAAATTTAATATACTTCTTATCTGCTGTGGTCTACCATCACAAATCTTAACTGATCCTTGCACCAGAAACACTTAAACAGACAAAAATTATGGCCTGTGATTAGATTAAAAAATCTGAAATTTCTAATCTAAACATTTAGGAAGTTAACCTCATTTACTCATTTAGGGCATTTAACAGACAATACCTTGGGCCAGAAGTAAGGAAATAGTTTATAACTTAGAATACTTAAAATATTCTTTAACACACACATGAAAAGATTCTTTGATTAAAACAGTAAAGGTCAACCCAAAGAGTTATTTCTAAGATTTCTGGTGACTAAGAAAATACTTCCTTTTTAAATATTTGAGAAAAGGAGAACTATCGACTGTAACTACATACAGGCTTCATGTGCCAGATGTACACAGAAAGAACCATCTGCCACAAAACGTTATAGAGACCAATACCAATGACATGAGCATGCCCTTACAGAGATTCCATCAAGTCTCCCTGACGTCTTCCATAAGGGCTTTTCTGTAGCTCCATGATTTCAGTGTGCAGGCACATGATCTGATCCTCCAGGTATCCAATGACACCTACCTACAAAATGATGAAACATAAAAGAAATGACAGGCTCACCACCATACGAAACAGGGAAGAACTCAGACAAAGAACGACTTGTTGCTGCAGTAGGAGAACTAAATGATTTAATATAAAACAGTGACTTTGTTCAAGCCTTTTTTATCTTTCAGATTCTATAATCTTTCACATGAGAACATACGTACTCCTACGCTTCTCACTTTTCTCTCATGACAAGAGTAAACCACTAGCATTTGCTTTTTCATCCTAAGAAGCAAAAAGATGTATGTCACTAACAAGACAGAGGAAAAAATAGCCAAAAAACCACTGCATCTCAGTTCTACGATTTTCACTGCCTCTTGTTCCTGACTGCCTTGAAATAAGGATGCAGAAAGATAAAGACACTGGATTTCCCACCTCGGGATACCAACTGCCCTACCTGTGTCCTCAGAGTAAGTTCTGACACCAAGGACAGCAATAATTTAGTGGGACCATGGGGAGATGTAAGGAAGGAATTTGCCACATACAGGATAATCTCCACCTAGCACAACCATATATTTATTGTCAAACCTGCATAATTTTGAGAGTGAAGGAAAGTATTGTTGATAATTATGGCAATACAGGTATAAACACACTTTCCTAGGTAAACTGGGATGTGGGGCCATCCTATCTAAACCAGTCATAAAAACAACAGTGATAATCACCATTTATTATTTATCCCCATTTAATCTACCTACCTTACTAGAAAAATGTAGACTCCTCATAATATAATATGGAGACTGAAGCTCACTGAGGTTTCAGTTTCCTCTCATTTGCCCAATACCCTTATTTTTACCCACTATGGTACTTCCCTCTAGATATACAAAACATCTACTGGACATTTGTCTGATATTGAAATGACATGAAAAATACTCTACATGCCAAAACCAAAGAAAGTTTCTGAAGGAGACTTCAGGAATAAACAAACACACAGAATGAGCTTAGTGACTTTACCTCAGCATAGTGGATAGCCTTTTCTTCCATTTCCTTCCATGCTTTTAACATTTTTTCTGAGGCTGAAAAAAAGTCTTACTTAGTTATCTTAGAAACAGTCATAGTTTTAATTATGGACCTACACACCTCCTTGCTGTACCAACATAAAAAAAATGGTGTTATGGGTTGAATTGTTTTCCCCAAAAGTTATGCTGAAGTCCTAACTCAGTAAGTACATCACAATGTGCGCTTATTGGGAAATAGGATCAGTGCAGAGAGTTGGCTATATTAAGATGAGGTCAATCTGGAGTAGGTGGACCCTTAATCCAGTATGGCGAGTGTCCTTGGAAGAGATACAGGGACAGAGACATATGACAGCAGAGCGCCATCTGACAACAGAGGCAAAGAGTAAAGTGCTACAGCTACAGGCCAGGAAATGCCAAGGACTGCTGATAAACCACCAAGAAGCCAGGAAGAAGCAAGGAAGGATTCCTCTCCACAGGTTTCAGAGGAATCATGGCCTTGCCAACATCTTGATATTAGACTTTTAGCCTCTGAAACTGTGAAATGATAAATTTCTGTTGTATTAAATCACCCAGTTCATAGTAAATTGTTATGGCAGCCCTAGGACACTAACACGGATGGTTTTCTCTTTTAAAAAAGAAAATTATTAAAGTGACACATGAAAATGATAGTTTAAAAAAATCAAACAGTATAAAAGGATATAAAAAGAAAACCCACTCCTCCTCCTCTCCACCCTATGGGATCTGGTTTAATCATCTGCTATGAAGACCCATACCCTTTCCTTCATAAGTGAGACCATCTACACATACCTTTCTTTCCCAACTTAAAGCATCACTGCCATTAAAGAAAGATCCAAGTGATCTACCTTAGCCTTTTAAACAGCCATAAAATATATACAACTGACAAGTCAAAGATAATTTGATGAAATAATTATGTTTGCCATTCACCAGAATGCCCGTAATATACAACTAGACATAAAACTAATCATAACCAGTTTTAACAGGTAAACTTATTCACACAACTGGACACTGCTGATCATTTATTCTAAGATGCATGTACCTTGTTCGAGACAAGTATACAAACAGGATTTGTTTCCCTCCCAAAAGGATTTATTTCAATGAAAAAAACAAACAGAAATGTTGGTGGTGACCTCTTCAGTTAATTTGATTTTGGGTCTGCTTTTTACATTTCCTTAGTATATCTGAAGGGAGATAGCTTGAAGTGAAATACTGAAAGATTGGAGGCTGTGTACGATAAAAAAGTGGGACTACACAGTAGGTGGTTTGGAAAAAAACAGAATTATTTGTATTATTATTTACAGAAAGATAAGTAGTTTGGGATTTCCCTGGTTAAGAAGTCATCCCAATATGATCCCAAATAGATTTTGCATCTATTTTTCACAGTAGCTTGAAAATCACATATTCTGTCCTGGCTGGTGGGGCTCGGTGGATTGAGCATTGGTCTGCAAACTAAAAGGTCATCAGTTTGAGTCCTAATCAGGGCGCAAGCCTGGGTTATGGACCAGATCCCCACTTGGGGGCATGCGAAAGGCAAACAATTGATATTTCTCTTTGCACATCGATATTTCTCTCCCTCTTTCTCCCTCCTGTCCCCTTTGTCTAAAAATAAGTTTAAAAAAAGAAAGAAAATCACAAATTCTTAAATCACTTTTGTGTTTTTCTGGAGCTGAACAGCTTTAGTCCAATGGCGG
>VMDR010005755.1:0-32880 GCA_007922815.1 Macrotus californicus | reverse complement strand
CTCGTTCTAATGTTGAACGTAAGAAACAACTGGCTGTGTGGCAAGAAGGTAAAATAGCGGCTGGCTTCAAAAGACTAGACACTTCTTTCAAACACATTACCCAGAAACTTACATATGCCATAAGTCATCTGCTCACTGTATCTTTCCAAGTCAAGCTGAATGCTTTTGTGAAAAAACTCCAGTTTAGCCTTCAGTTGCTGAGATGCTGAGATCAAAGCATTCTTCATTTTTGTCAAGTTAGTATTATATCTAAGAAGACTTAACCTAAACCATAAACAAACACAAAAAATCAGCATTTCATTAACAATGGACAAAAATTTAAAAACTTAAATTGACATAAGCCCAAAGCCTAAGTTTCTATTATCAATCCATGAGAAATGACTGATCTCTAGAATCTGGTCCCTAAAGACTTCCTGCAAATGGTAACAATTTCCTTTATAATAGGACGTTCTGCTCAGGAACTACTCTCAATCCATTGCAACTGGGTGGTTTCAGACCATTAGTAAGAATTCTACAAGTCGGACCAGAATAGTACATTTCAAATTGTTCTGATATTTAAGTATTGCATGGAACACTGATTAGTGAAAACTGGCAAAATTAATTCCTGAACCTTAATGTGCATGACACTGCCCCCCAGAACTACAGAATCAGCTTACATTGCTGCTCTTTGGCCCTGAAAGAGTCTGCTGTAGTCTTCTTTCAGCCCAGACACATAGTGCACTGCTTCAGCCCATACTTTACGCAGCTGTATAATTGGAAGCTGTATTTTGCTGTCCCGTACTATATGTAGGAAGATGGGAAAAAGACAGGAGTTATTTTTAAGATGTTAAAGCTCAATAATCAGCTCGATACACAAACTCTGTTCCAGATACTAGGGGAAATAAAAATGAGTAAGGCATAATCACCATATAATCACAAAGCTGAGATTATTCCTATATCTGTCCTTTTTTTCTTTCTTGCTTTCCTCCAACGTGGAACACTGTTTTTTATCTCTCATTCTTTATTTCTTTCAATTTTTAAATCAAGTCCCATCTCTTCCACAATCTACTACAGTCTTTGCTGATTCTGAATACTAAATTTTATCTCCTGGACTATCAACCGAGCTCCAGGAAAGCATAGGGGGTAAACAGCATTTTAGTAAGATACACTTTCTTCAATGCCAAATTTACAAAATTATCTATTTATGATTCTCTTGCTCTTTCTTTGGTGAAGGGAATGCTACTGTCTAAAATCATGACAGGTATGTAAAGTGCAATGAAATCCCATTTTAACATTAAGAAATTATGTGGATTTTCTCCAAGAATGAAAGAGAGTCACCCTATACTTTAAGGAGGCAATTATATTGTTATTCTTTTCCAATGCAAACCTTCAGAGAAAGGTTGCCAAAGTAGGGTTCACAATGAGAAAATAAATTATTTGAAGGAGACTTCAAAAATATAAAGTTACATATCTAGAAAAATCTTTGCCTCCCCTAATAATTAAGAGCGTCAATTAATCTTTCTTTTTATATACCCATACTTACTCCTGAATTCCTGTAACAAACAAAAAACACAAAGCACTTTATAAAAAGAGTCTAGGAGGGAAACCTGACCAAAATACACACACACGCTCTGAAAAAGTGAAGTCTGAAAGAGCCTGAGAAATGATATCATAGTAGCAAGAAGCACACCTACTGTCCAGATCTTGGTTTCTAATATTGTTCTCCAATAAAGGAACCAGAGCTTCTCAGAAAAATGGCTGATTCTAGAAGTGGGCAGAAAATATAGAAGATGGGCCTGGAGTACGTGGTAGTGCTATGAAGTAAGGAAGTGCTAAAAAAGAAAACCCACATTGACAAGGCAAGTAAGAGGCACAGGAAGCCAACTGAAAGATCTCCTAATGGCCAAAGCTGCAACAGTTTGAATAAAATAAATAAGCTAGTACTGGATTATAATCCAAAACAGAAAATAAAATCCATGAATCTATACTGATATAATAATTGAATAATACATGAAAGACAAGAGAAAAATCTCATGTGCACAAGAATTCCAAATCAATTATGTAGATGTTCAAAGGAACATCTTCAAGGAAGGGGAGCATCACTTCCCACTCCTTAATTGTGGCTCTGCCATAGTGACATCCTTGCAAAGAGTACAACGTTGACAGGAAGGGAGGGAGACTAAGCTTCACGGTGGAGAAACCTGGCAAACACTGCTGCAGCCCAGTGGTCACGGTCCACATCAGCAGTCGTGCGTCATGCTGCCAGTACGCACCCTTTACATAATGTGATGAAAACGGCACTTCTGTGATCTTTCTCTCAAAAACCCATAATCCTAGTCTAATCAGGAGGGGGAAAATCAGGTAACTGCAACAGTGGGACATCCTACAAAACACTTGATCAGTACTCCTCAAAATTGTCAAAGTTGGCCCTGGTTGGTGTAGCTCAGTGGACTGAGCACAGGCTGGTGAACCAGGGTTCGATTCCCAGAGCACATGCCTGGGTTGTGGGCCGGGTCCCCAGCTGGAGGGGTACATGAGAGGCAGCCACACATTGATGTTTCTCTCCCTCTCTCTCCTTCTCTTCCCCCTCTCTAAAAATAAATAAATAAAATCTTTAAAAAAAAAATTGTCAAAGTCATCAAAAACAAGCAAAGGCTGAGAAACTGTCACAGTCAAGAGAAGCCTAAGGAGACATGACAACTAAATGCAATGTGGTGTCTAGGATGAGATCCTGGGACAAAAAACACCACCAGGTGAAAACTAAGGAAATCTGAATAAAGTAGAGGCTGCGGTTAATAGTAAGTAGCGGTTTATGTATTGTAACAAAATGTCCTGTATTAATATGTTAAAAATGGGGAAGACTATGTGTATGGGAGGGGGAATAACATGAGAACTCTGTACTACTATTGCTCATTTTTTCTGTAAATCTGCCCTAGAAAAAACTAACAAAAAGGTAACAGAGAAAAGATTAAATAATTTTAGCCCATGTGCACAATTTTGTTCTTGATTTTACAATTTTATGCTTGATTTTAGTTTGAGGTAGACAGAAACTGACCACTACCTTCTTCAAAAGAAAATAATTCTCACAGGATAAATGAAAACATTTGAACATGAAGCAGTATTCATAGGATAAAATGAAATACTTAAACATGCTTAAATAATGAAGGAGAAACTAAAAAGTGGGCTCAGTGAATAATGGAGATTCATTCTTCTATCTGTGAGAGGCCCATCTCAAGGAAGTTGTCTTTTCCCAAATGAGGGATCTGGTGGGAATGTAAAACCTACCTTTTCACCTTTCAAACTATAGCAATCTATTTTTCACCACAAACAGTTGAAATATGAGATATAGGGAAAAAAACCACCAAAGACCATTTCTACTAATCATGTTAAATCAAATTCTATTACTTCAGGTTAAACTCAGTCAGTAATGGAGTAGACTTACCAATATAATTTACACAATCAGATAAACTTCTGGAAGCGAATGGTCCTTCATACACAGTCTTACTTTTATCAAACAAATAAACCATATAACTATCACAGCCTCTCTAAAAAAGAAAGAAACAATTTTTAAAAACATCCTTGAAAATTCTAGATTCCCCAAGTACTTAAGTACCACATTTCCTTCTCTGAAATGCAAATGAACAAAGTCAATGTCCATTAGCCTACATCTTACAGATTTAAGGTTTAAGCTTTTGTTTAGAAAAAAATAAATAACTTTGAAATGGGCTAATATGAAAAACCACCACCAGACCCAAGAGGACAGAAGCAAAACAAGTCAGCAACATACACGCACACGATGGGAACACTACTCGGTAATCCAAAGGAGCGAAGCAGAGATACATGCTATGACAAGGGCGAACCTCAGAAACATAATGTGCAAAGACTCCGACACAAGGGACTACAGGCTGATGGGGCCATTTACAGGAAATGTTCAGAGAAGGCAAATCTACAGATATAGAAAGTACATCAGTGACTGCCTGGAGTGGGCAGAACGGAGATTAATAGTTAATGGACATGAACAACTTTACTGAGATGGACTTGTTTTAAAACCAATTTATGGTGAAGGACACAAAATTAGGTAAATTTACTAAAACAAAAAACCCTGAATTATACACTTGAAATGGATAAATTATATAACATATAAACTATGACTCAATAAAGTCAAATAAAATGAAAAATGAGTCATGACCACAGTCATATTTTACCATCCATCTATCCTCTGGCACAGCCTATGAGACCGCTGACATAATTTCAAGATTTTAGGCTTCAACTACAAAAAGGGAAAAAAAGAGGGAGGAGAGAACGAGCACCAAAGAGAAAGTCGTACCAAGTTCAAAATAACAAATGTTTTACTTCTATTTTGTTCACCTTGTAAAGCAGTTAAGAGAAATGAATAGGATAAAACTAAAAGAATTATAAGATAGGTATCACCCCCCAAGGAATTCCAAATATACATCCAAAAATGCAGGGTATGCAAGCCCTCTATGCAAACAGATTTCTTCTAAGTATATTAGAATTTTCTTACTACTCCATCTAGTACACATTGAGAGGCTGGTTTCCGAGGATCAAGAGAAATTCCCGTCTCTGAAAGAAGCTCTTGAGACACAGTATTTATTCCAGTTTCACGCTCAATACGAGACTGCAGTGAATGAAGGCTTTCATCAGGTGGTAAAAGAAAAGAAATTATCTTTGCAGAAGTCATATTTAGGATATGTACTATCTGTATAAACAAGAAAAAAACAGACACGACATTAACCATCTGCTACAGGAAAGATTCAGTGCTCAGTACTAAATGGATTATGAGCAAAAGGCATTATCTCTGTACTGTACAAGGTTCAATCATTTTCCAAAGTGAAATCTCCTTCTATCATTATAAAATGATACCTGGAAATGCAAGAGTTTACTTTTCTACTACAACAGATGTTAGTTCCAAGAAATAAAATTTCAAAGTTCTAGGGATGCACAAAAACCCCAAATAAAATTTTTTAAAAAACAGGGGGAAGAGGTGGAGGTAGAAGAGGGTATGAGGGGGGAAAATAGTAATGGAAAAATATATTTAAAAATCAAAACAAACAAACCCAAACATATTTATTCATATCACAGACCTTGAAGGAAACATTCCCATTTATGAAGTGCCTAATAGACGCCAACTACAGAGTTAAGTGCTTCAAGTGTAACATAACATCCCCTTAATTAGTTAAGTTATATTTAACATAACGCCCAGTAATTAGATCTTCTAATCTCCATTTTAACAGAAAAAAATTCAGAGCTCTGAGGGATCACATAGCTGGTAACTGGTAGAGCTTAGATCTGAACTCCTATCTGTTTCACTACCTTACATTGTTTCAAGAAATAATCACGATAGAAGAGCTAGGCCTCTCTTTAAACAGGAAGAAGCATTGTTATCCTCATTTTTCAGATAAGAAAACCAAATCCCAGACCAGTGAGCTGCCTAAGGGCCCAAAGTTAGTTAAGAAAATAAACAGTTGTATTACTTTTACTTAAAGACCCACTGAAAGTAGGGATAGCGGAATACCGGTCAAGTGTGAAACTGAGTTGGGTGGGGCTCTACCCAGGTAACCACAGACGGCCATTAAGTTAATGGTCAGTCTTTTGAACAACATGGTTTTAAATCCTCCTTCCCTCCACTACAGCTTAGATAAGCTGTACAAAATGAATAGCTATTTCTCCAGTGCCTTACATTGACAGAGTACAGGGATGGGTAAGTAGGTTAGTAGTAGTAATAATAATAATAATAATAATAATAATAATAATAATAATAATAAAAAAATACAAGAATTGGACTTCCAGCCAAGATGGAGGTATAGGTGGATACACTTTGCCTTCTCACACAACCAAAAGAAGTACAACAACAAATTTAAAAACAAAAAGTAACCAGAAATGCCAGAAAATCGAACTGTATGGAAGTCCAACCACCAAGGAGTTAAAGAAGAAACATTCATCCAGACCAGTAGGAGGGGCGGAGAGGGGCAGGTGGGGCAGGGAGGATGCACAGAAAGGAGCACCCATAAGACCATCAGCTGATTTCTCCAAAGAAAGAAGAGCTTCTTGCAGACAAGAAGGGGATGGCAAGAAAGATTACAAGTCATGAAAGTCAAGGACCTACATCCAAGATTACTCCATCCAGCAAAGCTTTCATTTAGAATGGAAAGGCAGATAAAGTGCTTCTCAGATAAGGTCAAGTTCAAGGAGTTCATCATCACCAAGCTCTTATTATATGAAATGTTAAAGGGATTTATGTAAGAAAAAGATGATGATCAAAAATATGAACAGTAAAATGACAACAAATTCACAACTATCAACAGCTGAACCTAAAATAAAAAACAAAAACAAAATCAGACTAAGCAAACAACTAGAACAGGAACAGAATCATAGTAATGGAGATCACATGGAGGGTTATCAGTGGGGAGGGGGAGAGGGGAAAATGGGGGAAAAGGTACAGGGAATAAGAGGCATAAATAGTAGGTACAAAATAGACAGGGGGAGATTAAGAATAGTGTAAGAAGTAGAAAAGCCGAAGAACTTATATGTATGACCCATGGACATGAACTAAAGGATGGGGAATGCTGGTGGGGGCGGAGGTGGGGGAGGAAGAGGAGAGGAATAGAGGGGAGAAAACAAAGGGGACAATTGTAATAGCATAATCAATGAAATATATTTTAAAAAATAATAATACAATAATTAATAAATAATAAAAGATAAACTTTGCATACTCCCAACTATAAATCTAATTTTGCCCACCCCTGTATACAAATGATTAAAATTATCTGTACTGAAAATGCTTATTACAGAGTTAAAGCATTAACTTTCCTTTAATACATAATAAATTTTTTATGTTTAAAAAAGGTGGGGGGAAGAGAAGGAAATCTTCAAAGTTGACCTGGATGTACATACAATACAATTATAAAAATCCTAAGGTGAACATTTACTTTTACACAGGGTATATGTTAAACTAGGATAAGTGATCCAAAGCTGAGGCAGAAGAGAGCAAAAGAAAGGGAACAGAAATAAAACTTAAATTTATCCTTGTGCTCACTGAAATATTTTAACGAGTGCCTACTATGTATGGTATACAGTATTAAGTGTGTTTTGGTGACAGTGAGTATGCAAATTGAGTAACATATGAACCTTGCCCTCAATAGGATAATAGTAAAACAGAAGATATTAAGAAATGTTAACAGAACTAAAATACAAGGCAAAATGCAATAGGTACTATAATAAAGCATTGTGCAGATTCCCAAGGAGATTACTTGGTAAGGATGAAAGGGATGCTTTATAAAAGAGACACTACTTGAGCTAAACTTTCAAAAGGAAGAAAGATCAGAATGAGAAATAACTGAAAAAGGAAAGGTTCCTTTAGACAGAAAATAAGCTAGGCAGAGAGATAGGAAAGGATGAGCATAATTACAGAATATAAATAATCTAGTTTAATTGTACCTGAAACAATGCCCCCTTAGGACCTAATATGAGATAAGGCTGGAAGTACAGGATGAAATGAGAGCAAGATAGATTCTGAATACCAATGTAAGGGTTTGGACTTCATTCAATAAGTGAAAAAGAACTGTAAAAAACTTTCTTTTTTCTTTTCTTTTTTATCCTCACCTGAGGACAATTTTTCATTGCTTTTTTAGAGAAAGAAGACAGGAGAGAGAGAAACATCAATTGGAGAGAGAGAGAGAGAGAGAGGCATTAATTGGCTGCCTCCTGTACCCACCAGGACTGGGACTGTATGTGCCCAGACCCGGGATCATACACGCCTGTGCCCACACCGGGGAAGGAACCCACAACCTAGGTATGTGCCCTGACCGAGAATAGAACCCACAACTGCAAGGGACAAGACTTCGACCAACTGAGCCACACCAGCCAGGGTAAACTACAGAAAACTTTCTAAATTAACCTGACAAGTTCAGAATTGTTAAGATATTCAAAAGAGAAATCTGATAAAATAATTGAATATGTAGATTGAAGGAGAAGGAATAGTCAGACAGCCAAAGTTTCCAACCAAGGTAACTGGAAAAGAGATAGTGAAAGCAAGAGGCACAGGAAAACATGTAGAAATAGATTTAACGAAGCAAAGTGTGTTCCATTTAAAACAATTAAGTCTTGGGTGTCAGTGGTACCACTAGGTACAGAGATACAGCAGTTATGTACTCTGCAGAAAAATCATAACTGAGGAGGAAATTTGGGAGTTAATACATATTCAGTTTATAGTTTAACTACAAAGTTATGCAACTGGAGAAATTTCCAAAGAAAAGGAAGAAAAAGTAACATGGAAAAAGATAAAACCAAGAACAGACTCTTAGGATATAGTTTGAGGCATAACAAGAGGAGGCAAAGAAGGAATAATTAAATACTTCTGTTTCACCTTATCTTCAGTGGCAAGTTCAGTATACTTTTTAAAAATTTTTCTACAAATTTCAAGTTTGCAGAATAGTTGGAAAATATATGCAATCAGCCTCTATAAACTATTTTTTATTTTTTAAAGATTTATTTGTTTTTAGAAAGAAGGGAAGGGAGGGAGAAAGAGAGGGAGAGAAACATTGATTGGTTGCCTCTTACATGCCCCTAACTGGGGACCTGGCCTGCAACCCAGGCATGTTCCCTGACTGGGAATTAAATCGGTGAACCTTAGATTCATAGGCCAGCTCTCAATCCACTGAGCCACACCAGCCAGGGCTCTAAACTATTTTTTAAAGAAAAAGGAACATGTGAATAACTGTTTTGTTGGTTTATTTTCAAGCAAAAATCAAATAGACATCATTCCCTCATTAAATAAACAATATAATAAACACCTTAGAAGAATGCCCTACAATAACATCAAGCTATTTTCCAGTCCGTGCTTCTGTGTTCATGATATTCCCCTGCCTGTTAATCTTTCCCCCTGCCCATTCCCCTGCTTGTCTCTTCCTTGTCCCTCAAAATTCAGTCCTATTATCATGTCTAGGAAGCATGTCTGAACTACTATGAACAGTACCCTATGCATACCTTATTCTGGACAACCTCACAATAACACTGATCCTTTACAGAAGGTATTACTGAATGTGAGCGCTAAATTAATTAATTGATTAATTAATTCCCAGATAGATAAATGGTGGCACTACAAATTTTTTTCTTTTTGTAATCTTCACCTGAGGCTATTTTTTTTAAATTGCTTTTTAGAGACAGAGGGAAAGGTGCCCCAACTGGGGATCAAGCCTGCGACTTAGGAATGTGTCCAGATGGAAGATCAAACCCACAACCTTTTTTGGTATACCGGACGACGGTCCAACCAACTGAGCCACCCAGCCAGGGCAGTGGTGCTACAAACTGAACTAAAGTTTACAGACCACAACACTTAGGGAGGACCCTTTCCCACACACTATGACAGGCAGACAAGCACAGACCCCCTTCAAAGTACAACAGAAATGATGTTACAATTACCATGACAAGCCTGAGAAAAGTCTGAGATGAAAACCAAAATTTACTGGAAGCCACAGAGAACTAAAAGGTATCACCAAGTCCTGCTTGGCTAACACAGTAAAAGAAAACCAAATCAAGAAGCCAAGTATCTTTTCAATGTCAGTCATGAGTGATGTCAACATGGCCTTAAGTCCCTATTTTAAAAAAGTATTCCAAGGCCGGACCTGCATGGCTCACTTGGTTGAGCGTTGTCCCGCAAAGTGAAAGGTCACCAGTTTAGTTTGATTCCCCGTCAGGGCACATGCCTGGGTTACAGGCCCAGTCCCCGGTTCGGGTGCATGCGAGAGGTAACCGATCAATGTTGCCCTTTCTCTCTCCCTTACATTCTCTCTAAAAGTAAGTAATAAAATACTTTTTTAGAAAAAGTATTCCAAGACTAGCATAAAACCCTTATGATTATACTTTCTCACTTAATTTTAGAAACCCTATCTACTACAAGCAACCAGCAAATATGGAAAAACTGTACCTTGCAGTTGTTTCTGGGTATACAGCATGAAAGAACCTCTCAATGATGTCACTGAAGATTTACTAGAGCCTGATATACGACCTCCTTTATACAGAATGCCAGGGTAGGGATGTCATGGTGGTAGGGTGGGCAATTGTTAATAAAATTAGTAAAACAATCCCAGTATTAAAGAAAACAATCTATAAGGAGAGGAGTAAGTGGAAGATGAGAAACAATTAGAGAATGTAGTAAGTATGACAAACTGTGGCAGAGACCGTTAAGAGAAAAGGAGAGTTGAATATGTGCAGTGTAGGGGAGGAGGTACACAGAGTCAGAGATCATTCTGGGCAGAACGACAGGAGCTGTAAAGCACAAAAACGGATAACGAACTTGACGGTATACGAAGCAGTCACAAGCTGGTCCTGAGTGAAGTAAAGAGTAAGACGAGTCCTTTACCGGTTGGGGTGGACCTACATTAAGAAAGACCCCAAACAGCAAGACCGATCAGTTTAGACTTGACTTGGTAGGCAAGGAAGAAATATGTCGGTTTCTTGGACAGGGAAATAAAAAAGTATTTTCAGAAGATGAGATGAGTAGAACTATAGGGGCATGAAAGGCAGTAGAAACCTTTCTCACCAAACAAAATCCAGATCTAACTGAATGAAGTGATAATGGCATCAATCTGAGGAAGGAGAAAATGCAAAAGATGCTTCAATAGAGTAATCAACAAAGACCAGTTAAAAGTAAAACTGAGAAGGGTTACTAAAAAAATAAAAACAGCTCTGGCTGGTGTGGCTCAGTGGACTGAGTGCCGACCTGTGAACCAAAAGGTCACCAGTTCGATTCCCAGTCAGGGCACATGCCTGGGTTGCAGGCCACGTTCCCAGTTGGGAGTGTGCAAGAGGCAACCAATCAATGTTTCTCTCCCTCTCTCCCTTCCATCCCCTCAATTAAATAAATAATTGAAAAAGAAAATTATAGTTTTAGAATGGATGTGTTTTCATTTTTTATTTTTTAATAGCATTTGAAAAAAAGATTTTATTTATTAAAAAATAATATAATAAAAATAAAAAATAAAAATACAAACACATCCATTCTAAAACTATAATTTTCTTTTTCAAATAAGAATCAGGAAAAGATTATTAAAATATATATATGCTAATTTTCCAAATAAATTGTTAACCTCAATGCAAATCTTATGAAATACACCCCACTCATAAGAAACTAACCTTCAAATTCAGAATGTGATCCATTAACACAAAACATCTCGGCTGCTTCAAAGTAAGATCAACAGGCCCTCCTCTCTGCTGAGGATCCCAGTTCAGCATTAATTGTAGCCAGTTTTCCATGGGTTCTACTATTAAACTAAAAAACGTACAAAAATAGGGTGAAAAGCCTTGTTTCAATTTTTCTTTAGTACTGTAAAAAAGGTAATTTTATAAGCTGTCCATTTCTTTTCTCAGTACTTATCTGTATCATTTTGTATCTTACTTTCAAATAATTCATAAAATGATAGGGGACAAACTTCCTTAAAAAACAACCCAAAATCCACACACGTAAGTTAGTTACTGGCAACTCCAAGAGGCAAGGCCAGTTCCATTCTCCAAGGAACCCAGAGCCTTCTCAGCACTGACGCCCATCAGTTGAATGGCAGCAGTTGCTGTTCCCACTAGACTTGTGCTGTCCAACATGGCAGCCACTAGTCACAAGTGGCTGTTTGAATTTACACTTAATTTAATTAAAAGTAAATTCAAAATTTAGGTTCAGTCACACTACTCACCTTTCAGTGCTCAACAGCCTCCTGTGGTGAGCAGACAAAAGACGTTTCCATCATCACAGAAAGTTCTACTGGATGATGCTACTTAAAACAGACAATAACCCTACTGTCCTTTACAGTCCTGAAGAAATGGAGGGGAACTTCCTGCATTGAAATATACTTACCTACAAAGGTTATTTGGTTGAGGTAAATGACTACTAAACCGAACTTCTCCTGTCATTTCTTCACAGGCAAAGATACACTTGGGATCCTTCTTCTTAATCTTCTCATGCCTATAAAAAACAACAGCTACCTCAGTAGGCAATCTGATTCACAAATAACTACAAAGATTTTTGCCATTGAATTTCATTCAATTATGGATTTCTGGTCGAGATGGAGTCATAGGCAGACATGCTTTGCCTCCTTGCACAACCATAAGAAGGATCACAACTAACTTCACAATGAAAAATACCCAGAACTGACTGGAAGTGGAACTGTACGGAAGTCCAACATCCAAGGATTTAAGGAAGCTATATTCGTCCAGATGGGTAGGAGGGGCAGAGCCAGGGCAGACAGGATGCGGTGTGGTGGTGGCCGGTGGAACATGTGGTTCCACATTCACATGTGGTGGATAAAAATCAGGGGACACCTTGTGAGTGAGTGATCCCAGCCCCAGGCTAGACTGTGAAGCCCTAGGTTCCAGTGCTGGGAAAATTAGGCCTCAAAACATCTGGCTGTAAAATCCAGAGGGGTTGACATGGCAGAAGAAACTGCCAGTTTCTCAGGAAAGCCCAGAACATATGCAAACCCACCCACCCTGGGAACCACAACCAGAGCAGCAGCTGCAGGGGTGCCAGTTGCATATGGGAAGAGGGGGAGTGACTAGAAATGGGGCAAGTGCCCCCAGAAGTCAGCCAGTAGCAGCACTGTCCCCTCTTCGACCCCTCCCCTACACAAAGAGCCACATAGTGGTGAAGCAGGCTGCCCACCCTTGTGAAAATCCAAGGTTCCACCCCATCCAACTTAACAGGAGCATTAAGACAGGGAGTCAACGTGGCCCTACCTAGTACAGACACAGGGAGGCTGCCAAATTGAGGAAACAAAGAAATATGGCCCAAATGGAGGAACAGAACAGAACCCCAGTAAAGAACTAAGCAATATGGAAACAGCCAACCTATCAGATGTACAGTTCAAAACACTGGTGATCAGAATGCTCAGAGATCTCAATGAATACAGCAAAAGCATAAGGAAGGAAATGAAGGTTATACTAAGTGAAACAAAGAAAAATCCACAGGAAACCAAGTGAAGGGAAGGAAGCCAGGATTCAAATCAATGATTTGGAACAGAAGGAAAAAATAAACATTCAACTAGAACAAAATGAAGAAACAAGAATTCAATAAAACGAGGAGAGCTTAAGATAACTCAGGGACATCTCCAAAAGAGTCAACATACAAATAACATGGGTTCTAGAAGGAGAAGGGGAAGAGCAAGAAATTGAAAACTAATTTGAAAAAATAATGAAGGAGAACTTCCCTAATCTGGCAAAGGAAATAGACTTCCAGGGAGTCCAGGAAGCTCAGAGAGTTCCAAAGAAGTTAGACCCAAGGAGAAACACACCAAGGCACATCATAATTACATTACCCAAGATTAAAGAGGAGAGAATCTTAAAAGCAGCAAGAGAAAGGAAGACAGTTACCTACAAAGGAGTGCCCCTAAGACTGTCAGCTGATTTCTCAAAAGAAACCTTGCAGGCAAGAAGAGGCTGGAAAGAAGTATTCCAAGTCATGAAAGGCAAGGACCTACATTCAAGATTACTCTCTCCAGCAAAGCTATCATTTAGAATGGAAGGGCAGATAAAGTGCTTCCCAGACAAAGTAAAGCTAAAGGAGTTCATTATCACCAAGCCCTTGTTATATGAAATGTTAAAGGATCTCATTTAAGAAAAAGATCAGCCCTGGCTGGTGTGGCTCAGTGGATTGAGCACCAGACTGCAAAGCAAGGGGTTGCTGGTTCGATTCCCAGTCAGGGTACATGCCTGGATTGCAGGCCAGGTTCCCCAGTGTGGGGCACGTGAGAGGCAACCACATATTGATGTTTCTCTCCCTTCCTTGCCTTCCATCTAAACATAAATTTTAAAAATCTTAGAAAAAAAGATCAAAACTATGAACATTAAAATGACAACAAACTCACAACAACTGAATCCAAAAACAAAAACAAAAACAAACTAAGCAAACCACCAGAACAGGAATAGACTCATAGATATGGAGATCATTTGGAAGGTTATGAGCTGGGAGAGGGAAGGGAGAGGAGGGGAAACTATATAGGGATTTAGAAACATAATTGGGTAGGTACAAAACAGGGGGGTATTAAGAACAGTTTAGGAAAAGGAGAGAAGCCAAAGAACTTACATGTATGACCCATGGACATGAACCAGATCACTGGAGTGAAAGGGGGTACTGGGTGAAGGGGGGGCACAGGGGGAAAAATTGGGACAACTGTAATAGCATAATCAATCAAATACACTAAAAAAAGTCATAACTGGAAAAAAATTAATTCTATTATGTGTTTAAAAGACAATTAAAGAGGAAAAAAAGGAGAAAAAAAGCAAGCAACTGAAATTTTTCATTCCCATTAGGCACACCAAAGTTCTCTTCCACTTCTTACCAGGTAAACGGCTGAAGATGATGTAAGAAAGGCCTATATCCAGCAATACATTCAAACACCATGGTCCCAAAGCTCCAATAATCAACAGTGGCTGTGTAAGGCTTATTCTCAAAGAGCTCTGGGGCCTTAAAAAGAAAAAATGCTTTAAATGTCATACAGTAAGAAAAAAGCTACTTTATTTTTGAACTATTACAGGAGTGAGCAAAAGCAGGTTTTACAGTTATTCATATGGAAATAATACAAATTAAAAATACAATAGTTAATAAATACAAGAATAAACTGTTCCGCATACTCACAACTGTAAACCTACTTTTGCCCACCCTCATATATTCATGACCTTCAGAAATAAAGAGAATCTTGTTCACTTAAATTCAAAGAAACAATACATGTCTTACCAGATACTGCAATGTTCCCACAAAAGACGTACACAGACTTCCTTGATCAACATCTTTGGCATATCCCAGATCAATTATTTTATGTATAATCTACAAAATAATAAGCATTAAATGGTTGAGAATTTGAAATGGAAAGGCAACAGCGTCCTGGTAAGGATCTGGAGGGGGGGGTGGGCAGTGAAGATGGGCTCTGTAATAACACAAACGTGACTCAGCTCTGACCTCCACCACTTAACCAGCCTTGTGTTCTTGATCAAGTTACTTAACTTCGCTTGGTTTCCCATATCATAATATTACTAACAATACCTACTTCACAGAACTATTACTGGGATTCAATGAAAATGAAACAAAGGGAAGGATTTAGCACAATGCCTGATATATGATAAAGACTAAGTATAAATTGGCTATTAACTTTATTCTGGTATATTAAGAATAAACTCGATCTATTATACTGACAGGCAAAGGTAAAGGTGACTTCCAAACTTGAAGGCAGCATATCTTCTTACGGTGGATCGCTGTGAGTAAATACCCATCTAATTTCAGAAATATGCTAAAGTCTTTGGATACGTAAAGGGGGAGAGAAGTTGAGGCTAAGCACACACAAAAGCCTCCTAAGAAGCATCATCAAGGTTTCATCACTTCCAACTGACCACCATCTTAACTAACCACAAAACCACACAATCCAAGGCCAAGTTCAGAGTCTTGGCTTTATGTCTTTATTGAGTTGGAACTTCGGTGCTAAAAGCAAGAAAACCACTCAAATTATTCTGATAAAAACAAATATTTCAGAAGTCAATTCACAATTTCTTGTTCTTCTCAAGATGACTCATTTAAGAATTTGAGAAATCAAGGTTTCAAGTCTTAATTAAATGTAGAACTTGGGACTTTTGTGGAGGAGAATGAGGTTTGTTTTTAGTATAAAACATACTGGGTTGGCCAAAAAGTCTGTATGGTTTTTTCCATAAAATAGACTCATTTTTCATTTTCACCAATAACTTTACTGACTTGGATATTCTGAGTATGTCAGCCATCTCCCGTGTGGTATAACATTGACTGTTCTCAGTTAATATCTCAATTTGATCGCTATCAACTGGTCTACCTGGACGTGGAACATTGTCCAGCAAGAAATCTCCAGCACGAATCTTTGCAAACCTTTTGACACGGTTGATCATTCACAGCACCTTCTCCATACACTGCACAAATCGTTTTTTGCGTTTCACTTGCGTTTTGACCTTTCTTGAAATAATAAAGCATAGTACACTGAAAATGTTGCAAATTTTCTTCCAACTTCAATATTAAAATGGCCATACAAAAATTCACCAATTTTGATAGGTTTTTTTTTAAATGCATGCTGATATGACAGCTGTCACAATACAATCTAACAAAATTGTTTCAAATGAAGTTAAAGGTAACTAAGCACTACTAGAGCCATCTTAAGGAAAACATCAAACAAACTTTTTGGCCAACCCAATACTTAAGTAAATGTACTTTTTTTCCTTAAAGTATAGCAGACCCAGGATGCATGTGTGTTTTTTTTAAATGTGCCTCATAAGGATTAACAAATTATTTACTCACTGCCTACCATCTCTGCTAGATCCTGTACTGGGAAAACAGAAGTGAACAAGACAGGTGCGGCTGCTTCTACAACGGAGCTACTATGTGAGCAGAGGAGACAGACAACCGAACACAAAACCACAGCTCAGTGTGGGGAGGATACCTGTGCAGAATACAGGTACTGAATTCAACTGGCATGGAGCATTTCTTCAGTTTTCACCTACCTTTCCACCAACATCCTGAAGAACTATGTTTTCTGGTTTTAGGTCACGATGTATAATTTTGTTTTCATGCAAATATCGGATCCCAGACCCTAAATAAAATTTAAAAGGTGTTTTGAGGTAAGAGAAAGCACCGAATTTTAAAAGATTTCACCTCATATTTTGTACTTCTCTAATGCTCAGATTTATATGGACTATCATAACTACTCAATTAGTATTACAGCAGTTCAAATTTTCTCCACAGAAAATCCAGTAACATTTAACAAATAACTGCAGAATGATAATATATGCCTACTTAACTAATGAGAATTAACATTAAAAATAAATGAAACAAGCATTTTAGAAAAACCCTATATTTATGCTTGTATTCTTTCTCTCCTTCTTCAACGAGGCTTTGGCCTCCATGACCCAGGAAAAGAAGCAAAGTCAAAATGCACAGGGAACCATATTCTTGGATTCCAGCTTGCTCCAAGGGCCTACATAAGGATTATTTTAGGAGTTATTCTGATTAAAAAGAGATTTCACCCTTACAGTTGAGTTGAGAACCTATTTAACAGTTGCAATGCCACTGTTAAATAAAATCACTGTGTTGATCAAGGAGGAAGGGAGAATAAAACTGAATTAGGTCATTTAACACCCCCACCTTTTTTCTCGGTCAGCAACTGGAGCATCTATTAGCCAAAAACTGACTCCTAGCCAAAATCAAAAAATAAATAACAAAATATCCTAGTTTTAACTTAGCATCAACAATAACAGTTAAATTTTTTGGATGATTTCTTATAGATGCTAAAAATCTATGCTTTATAGTAGTACATAGACTCTTTTACAGACCAAGGGGGCATTAAATTATAATGGTTTTTTTCATATTGATTACATACCTATATCACTCAGTAAAGAAAGTATCTGGCTTTCTTTAAGTCCACAGCAATTTTCCGGTTTGTTGAGTAGCTAAAAGAAACAAAAATGTATACTGTCAATGTTGCTGGGCAGTAACAGCGACACATTAATCACTAAACTCTAAGAGAATAGTCAAAGTTAAAGAAGTAAGTCATGATTAAGAAAATATAAGAAGGGGAAAATGATCAAATCCACTCAGAGAACATGTAAATTTCATGACAAGGCTTACACAAGGTGAAGGGAGAAAGTATTTGTAATTGAAAAAGGTTGAAAAAATCTCATATATGTATATAGAACATATATAATCCATGTGGCAGATTTAAAATAAGATGGGAAAGATTTGCAATAGAGAAAAATACTTTTTGAGGAGGGGGTTGGGGATTGGGAGAAAGAGGTAAAGGGATTAAGAAGTAAAAAGGGGCAGTTACAAAACAGTCACAGGGATGTAAGGTATAGAGAATATAGTCAATAACATTGCTACAACTATGCATCACGCCAGGTAGGTACTGGAAATATCTAGGGGATCACTATGGAAAGTATAGGATTGTCTAACCGCTATGCTGTACACCTAAAGTCGAACAAAATAATACTGAAAGTAAACCATAATTCAAAAAAAAAAAAACCTGTTTAATAAACACCTTAAACATTGGTATTTTTATCTAACACCACCAACACAGTCCCATTCTGCAAACACCACCACCACCAAAAGAACGCATGTTCTAAATCAGGGGCCAGCGAACCTTCCCTGTGAAGAGACAGACAATAAACACTTCAGGCTTTCCAGGCCATACAGTCTCTGTCACAACTACTCAATGCTGCCGCTGTAGTAAAAAAGCAGCCATAAAAACAGTTAATAGGCTACAGTTTAATGACCGTGATCCTAGATTGTCATATTGAACGTGACTCAAACACTGTTAAAGTTCATGATTTACTATCTCATCATCTCAAAACATCCACACTACCTTCCGGAGATCTCCTCCAGAACAGTATTCCATTGCTAGAAGAGGCACATCGTTAATCAAACAATTCAGTTCCTCAGGAACATCACAGGCCTTTACAACATTGGAGTGGTTCAACCTAACGAAAACGAGAAAACATTATAATCAAAAAAGTTTTTCCAATGAAAAGGGACTAGGTTTGAAATAGTAGTTAACTGAGGGTCAGGGAGAGAAGAAAGGCTGGCATTATTTGTAATATTCTAATTTCTTGTCTGTATAATTAAAAATTAATAACTTTTAAAAAGAACATACAAACAAAAACACTATCACCATTACTACAATTATATTTCTGTATGCCACACAGTAACCACCTTCTATACATGAACTCACTTACTTGTCATAATAACCCTACTATATGTAGATTTACTAAAAATCTCCAGGCAGGAGAAAACTGACACCCCAGCTGGTTAAGTAACTTAAGATCGCACAGCAAGCAGGTGGTCAGTTAAGAATGAAAACCCTGCAGTCTTGCTCCAAAGCCTGATCACGCTGCCTCCCATAATCACAGAACTACCCGGAGCGGAACACTGAGAATTTTGGCATATTTCCTTCCACTTTTTAACCTGTGCACAAATATATTTCTCAGTAAATACTGTATCATGCTATATATTGTTTTCTAACATCTTTTTAACTTAAAAGGTATCATCCCAGCCATCATCATCATCATCATGCAGTGGACCTCAAAACTGGAATAGATTCCCAGGACTTAGGGACCTAAAGAAACATAATCTCTACGTGTAGGACCTGAAAATGTATATTGTTGTTAAGCTTTCCTGGTGATTCGGCCATAAAGTCAAGTTTGAGAAGCTTTAAAGTGAACTGAAAACAGATACTGAAGTCAGAAAGTGCTTATTTCAAAGCCAGGCTCCCTTACCTATGAATTTTATGACTCTGTCAGCTTCAACTTCCTCATCTATAAAATAGGAATGATACCTAAATACAGGGTTGCTGTGGAAACCAGAAGAATTATCTGTAATGCACTTAGCACACTATCCATGGATAGTGTTTTAAAATATGTCCACTTCTCCCATCAAGAACTGAATTCTCCTCCCCCTGAGTGTGGGCTGTACTTACTGTCTCATTTCTCACAAATGAGGCAGAAAGGATGTGGCAGAAAGGATGGAGTACAACTTCCAAGAAAGATCATAAAAGATATGCCAGCTTTCATCTTAATTTCTCTCTCAGATCACTCACTTTGAAGAGAGCTAACTGTCATGTCAGGAAACATTCAAGCTCCCCTATAAAAAGGCCCAGATGACAAACTGATGCCTCTAGCCAATAGTCATATAGATGAGCTTGAAGCGGACACTCCAGCACCACTCAAGCCTCTGGATGACTACAGCTTCAGTCAACATTCTGAGATGTTTCGGGAGAGACCGGCAGTAAAACCACCCAGGTAAGTCTTTCCCAAATTCTTAAACCACAAAAACTGTGAGATTTTAAATGTTTGTTGTTTTAAGCCAATTAAGTATTAGGGTAATTTTTTACTAAGCAATATACTATTTAACAAAAGTAGGTGAAAGTAAGAAATGAGAATACATAGTTACTGTTATTTAACTGGAAAGTAGATAGATGAGCATTGGCCAAGATTCAGAAGAAACAGATTTGGCCCTCATAGAGCTGAATCCGGTAACACCTAGCTGACTTTTTAAACTAAACCTAATTAATCATAATGTGATGTTAGCATCTGAAATAGAACACATCTACTTAGTAAGAAAGAGAAAAATATAATCCCAGCAAGATCCTAAGAATGGATTCCTAGCCTCCTTCTTTATGATGCATCAGGATGGGCTGCAGACCTGGGAAATAAGTCAAGGACACTTACTTTTTCATGATCTGGATTTCATGGCACCACCGTTCTCTGTTTTTGCTACTCAGCTCTAGCCGACAAGACTTAATTGCTATTTTGAGATCAAGTTCCTACCAAAATAGAAAATCAACAGAAAAAAATATAAATTAGGTTCTTGTGCAGATTTACTTGCTATCAAGGAAATGTCAACCTGGAAAAACAAAACTCTTTAGCTCTACTAATTAAACATTTATCGATAGCTCTCCTGAACCAATGCTTTTGCTAGGTAAGCCACAAGAACCAAGGCTTTAAAACTGACCAAACACCTCAGAGCACACAAGCAAAAAGTGACTGAGGCTAATCCTATACCAGGTCTCTTCGGAACACTGTCTCATAATGTACTGCTGGAAAATACAAAGACCCTGTCTCCCCAACAAACCCCCTTCTCTTACAGTATAAAATTTTCGTGTTTAGAGTTAGCTAGTGGGACTCAGTTTACATGATCTCAACTTTGCTCACAACATCCAAAGCATCATAGTCTGCAGCCAGTCGAACACATGCCTTTTCTCTCCAGAAGGCTGATCAGGGCATTGACCTTGGCCAAGTCAATGTCACAGAGCTTCTTCACAGCCTATTTGATCTGGTGCTTGTTGGCCTTTATATCCACAACGAACACAAGGGTATTGTTGTCTTCTGTCTTCTTCAGGGCTGACTTGGCAATCAGGAGAACTTGATGTCAGCACAGTGGTCAAGCTTGTTTCTCCTGGGGGCGCTCTTCGATGACATTTAGGCTGCCTTTGGAGCCCCAGTGTCTTAGGCCTCCGGAAAGTGGATAACGTGCGGATCTTCTTTTTTCTGTGGCTGTGGACACCTTCTAGCACTGCTTTCTTTGCCTTCAAAGTCTTTGCCTTGGCTTGGGCTTTGGGAGGAGCAGGGGCTTCCTTCTTTGCTTTGGGAGCCATCTTCGTGAAAAGCCCCAAGAAACCCCTTTTTGAGCAAGAGAGCTAACAGGGCACCAGCCTCCAGTAGAACTAGAATGAAGAGGATAATTCAGGGCTCCCTGGCCTCAATAGCAAGAAATAGTTTTAATGTGACCAAACCTAATACAAAAAACTCCAAATTAGTTCCTGATTTCTTTGTATTTCAAATGACATAAAAAATCCTAACAATAATTGTACTTGTTTCCATATCTATAAAAGTGAACCTAATAAATCTCACCTATGACTAGAAATTTACCCAATTCTGACTGAAATGAGGAAGCAAGACATAATTTAAATGGGATAATCCAAACAGAGTGGGGGTGGAAGGTGGGAGGAAGAAGATAGAGAAAAGACAGTAGATATACAGAGAGAAAAAAAGGAACTAAGACTACAACCTAGTCTAACCAGAGTCCTCACACCCTTCCACCTTTCTTTTGTTTTAAAGCAGGTACCTCGTTTTTTATTAGGTCCCAAGGAAGCTTTTACCACCATGGAAATAATCTGGTATACACATGAACATTAAACCCAAATTCTCATGTGATGAGGCGGAAAGCTATATCAAAAAGATCCCATTCTGTACAATCCTTCAGCTCCTCAGTTTCTATTTCACTTACTCTTAAAGGCCTTCCTCACTCTACCTTTTCACAAAGAATGTTCTGTGGAAAGTTTATAGATGTCCAGCAAAAATTTTTTTTTAAAAGTTCTGTATTTAAAAAATGGGAATAGCCCTGGAGAGGTGGTTCAGTTGGTTGGAGCATCATCCTGTACATCAAAAGGTTGCGGGTTCAATTCCCAGTGAGGGTACACACCTAGGTTGCTGGTTCGATCCCTAGTCAGAGCAAGTACAGGAGGCAACAGTTCACTGTTTCTCTCTCTCTCTCTCCAAAAATCAGTAACAATATCCTCGAGTCAGATTAAAAAAAGGAATATTCTAGAGATGGATACTGATGGTTGTACAACAATGTAAATGTACTTAGTGCCACAGAACTGTATTCTTAAAAATGGTTAAAATGGCCCTGACCAGCGCGGCTCAGTTGGTTGGGTATCATCCTGCAAAGTGAAAGGTCGCCGGTTCAATTCCCTGTCAGGGCACAGGCCTGGGCTGTGGATTTGGTCCCTGGTTGGGGCACATGTGAGAAGCAACTGATTAATGTTTCTCTCCCTCTCTTTCTCCTTCCCCTCACTTCTCTCTAAAAATAAATAAATACATCAAATCTTTTAAAATAGCTAAAATGGTAAATGTTATGTATATTTTACCACAATAAAAAAATTCTAAGTTCAATTAGTTTCTTTACTATAGGAGTTCTCAGAGCTTTTAATATGCTAATGTGGGTTATAATTCTTCAAATGAAAGAACGTTATGTACGCAGCATTTACCCAATGTATTTGAGCACAGTATCCTTTTTTAAAAATGCTTCACAGGATTAGCTTTTCCAAACACACTTTGAGAAGTGTTACCCTATCCTCTAGGAAGAGTTCTTTGGTTATTTTGCCATGCTTCCACATTACTTTACAAATACCATCATTAATAGGTTACCAGATTGTACTTAAAAGTGTTACTCTGCCCTGGCTGGTGTGGCTCAGTGGACTGAGTGCCGGCCTGCAAACCAAAGGGTTGCCAGTTCGATTCCCAATCAGGGCACATGCCCGAGTTGCAGGCCACGTACCCAGCAGAGGGCGTGCAAGAGGCAACCACATATTGATGTTTCTCTCCCTTTCTTTCTCCCTCCCTTCCTCTCTTTCTAAAAGTAAATAAATACCATCTTTTTTTTTTAAGTGTTTCTATGTCTACCTCTCCCACTAGACTTGAAATCTCCTTGAGTGCAGACAATACTGTTTTTGTTGGCTTGGCACCATCAGCCCCTGGCACAGTAATCAGCTAAATAAACCACCTCATATCCTTTTCTCTTCCTCATTATGACTTAAGAGGTGTAGATGAACTAACTATGGGACATGCCTTCTACTAAAACACAAGGATCTTGAAGGCTGTAAATGCAAACCCTAAGTCAGGCTTGGAAAAGTAAGGATGCTCTTTCCAAGACTTACGACAGGGTATTTCTTCTCTTCTCAGTACGGATCCAGCTGTCAAATGTCCCAGTTTTGGGGAAGTCCACTCTGGACACCTGGAAAGCTCCTGAAAGGGTTCTGAGATTCTAGAGAACCCAAATCTCTTCCATTTAAAAAGTGACAAATTCGATAGAGACAGAAAGTAGAATGGTGGTTGACAGGGGCTCCCGAGAAGAGGAAATGACGAGTTACTATTTAATGGGTATAGAGTTTCAGTTTCAGAAGATGAAAACGTCCTGGAAATGAATGACGGTGATGGTTGCATGACAATGCCACTGAACCGTACACTTAAACTGGTTAAAATGATAAATTATATACATATATGTTACCACAA
Organism: Macrotus californicus; assembly: GCA_007922815.1. Classification (NCBI taxonomy): domain Eukaryota; kingdom Metazoa; phylum Chordata; class Mammalia; order Chiroptera; family Phyllostomidae; genus Macrotus; species Macrotus californicus. The sequence continues at coordinate 9,321 of VMDR010005755.1, read as the reverse complement.
TTTTGTTAAAGTGATATATTCATCCATCCCCAGCCAAGGACCAAGAAAAGCAGCCACAAAAGCATGCCAGCATGCATACTTTTTGTTCTTATGCCCAGGCTGATGGTCAGGCTTCGATAAAAAAAGGCCACGGGCAACATCTACTGGAAGTACTCGGCTCCCACTCTTTTCTCTTTAGAGAGCCTTTCTGTCCTCTGATGGTGAGAATTACTAAATGTACCATTTGTCTGGCAGTCAAAGAACTTAACGCCTTAGTCCTCGCCTTCCATTCTCTCTCTCCAAGACTTCCTCCTATGCTCTGTGTGAAATCCACCTCACAAATTTCTGCAGTTCTATCAGTGATGTTTGTCACTGCAACTGCCACACAAACATGCCTATTCCAGGTACACTCCCATTCCCCCTACCTCCTGCCCTATGTTATGGGCTCTCTACCCACACCTGTATATCTTAAGACAGCAAATCATGATTTGTCCTCTTGAATTCACTTCTCAATTCACAGGCCAGTTGCAAGCATTTTAGTATTATCTTAACTGCTCAGCTCATCCCATATATTTGTGACTCATAAATCGGAACCACTCAGATTTGTCTTTCACAAAAAAATCTTACGAGAACATCACTTTTATCTTGGCATTTCCTTTTTTAAAGTCAATTAATGATGATGATGATAACAACAACACAGCAACAGCAGGAGCTAACATCTGAGAGCTTACCATGGGCCAGGACCAGGTCCTGGTTGGATCTTACCAGGTTGGACCAGGGGTGTCCAACCTTTTGGCATCTCTGGGCCACAGGGGAAGAAGAGTTGTCTTGGGACAAACATTAAATACACTGAGACATGTAACCACAAAAAAATCTCATAATGTTTTAAGTAAATTTACAATTTTGTGTTGGGCCACATTCACAGCCATCCTGAGTCACATGCGGCCTGCAGGCCACAGGCTGGACACCCTGGGCCCAGTTACTGTACTTAGCTGCACACATTACCTTATTAACTGTCAAACAGACTCATACATTATTATAACCATTTTCCAAATGCCAAAACAAAGGCTATACTGCAGGGGTTATTGGTCCAGAGTCTATACATCTAAAAAGGTCTGTGAATGTCCTTCAGGAAAGCATGAACTTCCTCAAATGGTAATGCATGAGGTTGCATGGATGTGCCTCCACGCATTTTTCTGGGGAAAGGGTTCATAGCTTTTATATCAAGGAGCGCATAGCTCAAACATTATTAACTGCCACTACACTGTTTAAACATTTTTAAATCAACACAAAATTTCTGAGTCCGATGTTAGCTGCCTTCCAGGACTAGAGCATCTCACCTCTCTCCCCGCGCCCCCCAACCCTGCCCGCTCCCTCTATCTCCTTCCTTGTGAAGCCGTGATCATTTTCAACAGCGGCTCTTCATACTGTTTCCTACCTGGAACCCATTCCCAATCCCAAAGCCTGTCCAATGTTTCCAAAAGCTTAACAGCAGACCCACCACTAAACCCTCCTTGCCTACTCCAGCTCCACTGATATCACACGGCCTCCAAGCACACGCAAGTTAAGGACACACAAATTCCAACAGGAAGCCCCTCTTCAGCTCCATTTTCTCATCCACTCGTACTCACAATACACACTCTGATGTGCACCTGCTTCACACACCCTGACACTCTGCATTCACTGGGTCCCATATGCACTGTCACACTCGGTGAACACTTTGTCACATCCTGACACTCATACTTTAGTTCTCCTTAATAGCTCTCACACACACTGACCTAGGACCTCAATCGCCAGCATCTCTCTCGCTCTCAGACACACGCATACACACACGCACATACACAGAGGCTCACTGGCCCACAATAGTGCCCACGGTCTCACCGACAGTGCTTCACAGACTGACAGTCGCTGTGCTCCCCAGACGCTCCGACAAACACCCACCGCTGCTCCCTCTCGCGCCCCGCCTCACCCGATGCTGGTACAGGCAGACGTTTCCGAAGCCGCCGGTGCCCAGCCGCTCCCGTATTTCCCAGGGCCCGCCCGCGCCCGGCCGCAGCCCCGGGGGCCGCTCCATGGGGCGGGAGGGCAAGCGTTCTCAAGTTCCACCACGGTTCCAAGGCCGGTTCCGGGCCGCTGAGGCTCGCGCGTCTTTCTTCTCGCGATATGGATGCGTCACTTCCGGCGACTGCTCTAGGAAAAGCCCCGCCCCGAGCTTTCCTGGGGGGCCGCTGCTGCCGGATGGCCGCGGAGGTGGGGGAAAGAAGGAAGGCGTGTTCAATCCGCTAACTACCGTGGGCATTTTCCTAGCTGAGAACCCACTTGTTTTTTCCAGCTTTCAAAAATATAATATCTCGCCCTGGCTGGTGTGGCTCAGTGGACTGAGCGGCGCCCTGCAAACCACAGGGTCATCAGTTCGATTCCTGGTCAGGGCGCATACCTGGGTGGCGGCCTTGGTCTCCAGTGGGCAACCACACATTGATGTTTCTCTCCCTGTCTTTCTCCCTCCCTTCTCCTCTGTCTAAAAATAAATAAATAAAATCTTTAAAAATATATATATATAATATCTCTCCGGTCGGTACATTCTCTCCAGATCACTTTCCAAACCAGTCTGTCCCGTATTGGTGTCTAAGCTTCACATTGTCTCCACCCCAATCTACACCTCACCTCCAGACCGCTACCATCTATGCGCCAAACCCCACCACCCACTGAGCTGGCACTGGCAAAGGCCATCAATGATTTAAATATTGCGGAAGGTGAAGAACTGGAAAGAATCCTGCGCCAACAGGCCCACTGATGCATTAATTGGCCTTCATAGTTCACTTTTTTCCACTTAAGTGATTAATCATCTTCCAAGGACGAGTCAGACTCAGCTCTTTTGCTCGACTACCTATACACCTGTTTCAGCATATCCCCTCTTTTTCCAAACGACTCAAGGATGTGATGCTGTTCTAGAGTAAGTAATGTTCCCCCTAACTTCAGGAGCTTTCCCCCAAATGTTTCAGAGCTTGCTGTCAAGTGGTCAAGTAATGGGTTTGCCAGCGTGGTAAGAAAGTTAGTTTCCTACTTCATCACACTGGCAATGAGGAAACTTAGTTATGGGTTTCCTCATTATGGGAATTGTCTCATGGGTGATGCAGGGCTGCAGAGGCAAGCTTGGGGAATACTGTTGATACATCAAGAAGTGCTTCCAGCCCTGGCTGGTGTGGCTCAGTGGATTCAGTGCCGGCCTGCTCATTTGTGCGATTCCATCAGGGCACAATCCTGGTTTTCCGGAGGTGTGTGTGGCCAAGTTCCGAACGTGCCAGAGGCAACCAACTAATACAGGCAATCAACTGATGTTTCTCTCTCTCTTTGTCCCTCCCTTCCCCTCTCTGAAAATAAATAAAATCTTTAAAAGTACTTCCAGTGGCAGATTGCCTAGCACAGGAGAACCAGCTCACCTGGTTTCCCTTTGAGTCAATCATATGGTTTCATCAGAATTGGGGGATCTCCTCAATCACCACGAATCAAATTCTCTGAAGAAATGTGTCAGTCTCATTAAGCAGATTCATTGGAGTCTCCTTTGAGATTGTGAGCACTTGGACCAGCTCAGCTTGTGAACTCAGTACTTGGAATTCCTATTAACACTTTGTGCCACCGCAGATGTTAACGTGTAAGACGTTTAAAAGTGGGTAGCATCTGCACCACAGCAGTCTCTGGCTGCTTTGAAAGCACTGTACCTGCTCTTGGCAGAGCAAATATGTCTACTGTCACCTCCTTGAATAGTGCAATCAGATTGTTAAGCATGCATGATAAAAAGCGAGTCATGCTGTAGGTCATTGGTGACATGTATGGTATTGGAAATTCTGGTTTCCCATACTTGCTTGGTAGCCATGGAGCTGGAGTATCAGACTTGGAGGTGATTGTAAATGGTGCCTCCAAGAACACATTCCTTAGAGCTGGGTAGACTGCAGTGATGATTGGGACGTGGATTGTACTAATAGTATGAAGCCCCTACTTGCTACGTGTGCAGCATAGCTAGTGCTGGAGTGTCTGACCTCCACAGATGGGACCAAAATCTAATTCTCTTTTAGAAGAGCCAAGGAGACATGCTGAGGACTTAAGGATTCTGATGATTGACCCTAAGTGACCATCTTTGCTGGAACCTGGTTGTTTCCCATAGTTCCCCATTCACATGAACGTTGCATAGTTTGTTTTTTTAAAATCTGGGCTGGTCAACCCCAGGCTCCATAATCTTTAACTTTGCCAGTCTGTTTTTTCATGTATAAAATGGAGGTAATAATACCTACCTCATAGATATTTTATGAGGATTAAGTGAATTAATGTCTGGGCTACAAGGGCCCAATATATAGGAGCAATTATTTTTCTTCCAGCTTCCAAGATATGGCATTCTCCTGTGATGTCTCTCTGCTCCTTCTCTATATACTTGTCGGATGACTCTACTTCCAAGGTAGTCTTCTTCAGCTTAGGACTATATTCACCCTATCTTATTTTCATTCATTCTCATAATTTCACTTGTGGCCAATACCGTGATGGTCCCCCAAACCCTATCACCAATCCAGATCTCCATGAGTTTAACAATCCAACAGCACACTAAAACTCAACATATCTAAAGCAGAAATCTTCTCTTAGATCTGCCCCTTTTCTTCCCCATTAGATTGTAAACTGGGACAACAGAGACCATGCTGGGACACAGCTATACTCCTGGAGCCTGAAAAAAGCCCTGGCACATAAGAGTTAAATATTTGCTGAAAGACTGAATGAGCTTTTTTGTATCAGTAAGTTGAATGCTATAAAAATGACAAAGGTCCTGGGTCACTTCTCCATCCTAAGTTGCTCAGGGGGAAGGCAGCTATGAGATGCTTGGATAACAGCTGAGCCTAAAGCCCTGGTTCCTCCTAACACACACACACACACACACACACACACACACACACACACACACACACAACACTCCATTTTGAAGGTTATAGGTAACATAAAGATAAGGCACCTCCCAACCATGGAAAAAGCATGTAGATTTTATTTGATAATTTAATTAAATGTTTTCAAAAATGTTGATAAACAAAAGTGATACTTGGAGCTAGATGACAAACATGCTTTTAATGTAGGATTTTCGTCCTAGAATGCGACTTTTTCTGAAAAATATTCAATGTTAGGCCTCTTGGTGCAGACAGGTTCCATGGGAATGTACCACAAAGAGGCAGGGAAACAGTCCCCACAGGAGACTGTAAGTTCTTTAAAAACCTTCACTCATCCACAGTAAAGTCAAAGGGCTCAAAGTCTTTCCGGAAACGGCGAGCCAGGGTCTCCTCCTCTTCCTTACTGGTCTGACATTGCCTCCAGTCAGACTTGTCAGGAATATTGAGGATGGCTTCACTTGCCAGGACCTCCCTGCAGAAAAAACACGAAGAAGTCAATATAGACAGTATCACTCTGAAACCACCCTCTCACCCCGTCCTCTCCAGACAGAGAGCTCTCCTCGACATCACCCGGAGAAGGCGTGCAACTCCCTCTGACTCTACTCATTCCATGTTCTCCTCCGAGCGCCATCTCTGCCAGTCTATCAAGACCATACCCATTTTAAGTGACCAGCTCAGGTCCCACCTCTTTGTTTCTTTTTTCTTTTAAGATTTTATTTATTTATTTTTAGAGAGAGGGGAAGGGAAGGAGAAAGAGAGGAAGACATCAATATGCAAGAGAAACATCGATTGGTTGCTGCTTGCATGCCTCCAACCAGAGACCTAGCCTCCAAACCCTTTTGGTTTGTGGCGTGACGCCCAACCCACTGAGCCACACCTGACAGTCAGGGCCTACCTCTTCTTAACCCCCTACATCCCATTTACTTCTCTGAACAACCTGAAACTACATTTATTGGTACTTAGAGAAGCAACATGGCACAGGACAGGCCCCTGGGCCAGAAAGATCAGGGATGACTCCATTCCTAGCTCTGCCACTTGCTGTCTATGACTTGAACAGGTGATTACATCTGAGTCTTGCCTATGAAATACAAAAGAACAGTTTTGTGAGATACGGAGATAACACAAAGCACCAACTAGCTGTGACTACATCTTGCCTTAAACTCCAGTTTTGTCATCCCCATCGGACGATGAGTCAGCTAAGGGCATGGTACAGAGTCAGGCATCTAGAACCATAATCCATTCTGACTTCCTGCCTCTACTTTTAGGGAATTCAGGGCTACGTCGGCACAACAGCACAGGCTCAATATCAAAAAAATAAAAAGAGAAACAAAAACAAAAAGCTACATACAGACACATATACAAGCTAGCTTTTAACTGCCACTGCTTTATATTTACTATTTTTTACTTATTTTTGCTATATTAGTTGTAACTCTATTCACATATCTATATGGTTCATTTCCCACTTTAAAGCTACAATAAATAGAAGATTTGAAAACAAATCACATGAGTTTTCTAAAGTCATGGGACCCGAGTGTAATTTCTAGCAGCCTGGGCAAGGCTTGAACCTACTTCTTTGCCTGTAAAATGAAGACAGAACTACCTTTCTTGTATAGCAGGGGGGAAAAAGTCTTTTCGTGTATTTTGTTAACTACAAAATGCTCTATGACTGTAAGGACATTTAAAAAAACACTCAGCTATCATGAGCATAATATCGGAGAATAGAATATCTCTTTTGCAGGCCTATGTGCCCTGCCCGGGTGTATATGTCAGCAAGTGCCTGTCATCAGTGTCCACATCTGCATCTGTTGCTGAGGCAACAGCAAAGATAATGTCAAAGTTTGAAGCTTTTAACACAGTTGTTCGTTTGTCAATGATCTTTCTGAGAATGCAGACAGCTACATCTACTGGACTTATCCAATGGCGGCAGCCTCTTGGAGGCTTTCCAAATTAGACCAAGAAAAGGGCTCACGGTTGACTCAAAGCTCAGTTCTAACTGGGGTGAAAAAACAGCTGCAAATCACAGGCACCAGCATCAGACAGTCTGTTCTCCAGATTTTTGATTCCCTTCAAAACTCAATCTCTTCTGGTCAGCAAATTCCTGCCTTCAGTCTTTGCCTAGTTCATACCACTCCCTGTAGGGTGTTGCTGCTATGTTCTGCCTGACGTGAGAAGAAATGAATACTCATCCAAAACTTTAGGACACTACAGAAATCCCCTCTAAATCTCTCTCTCTCAGCCTCAACCTCAACCCTTTCATGAAGCCCTTCTCCTATCCAACATAAGCTCTTCCTCCTCTGAATTTCCAAAATACATTGTCCCTCAAAACTCTGTTAGGGTGCTTTTCACATGACTGTCATATATGCAAGTATCTGACTTGCCCTAAGACTATTGCTTCCTTAGGGCAAAAACTGTTTCTTATTTGGCTATTTATTTAATTGTCCATTCAGTCCACTACTTTGTTCAGAGAAAGGTCTAGTAAAAATATATTTAAAATAAGGAAACTGCACCCTGGGCAGTGTCGCTCAGTTGGTTGAAGCCTCATCCTGTAAATCGAAAGGTCACAGGTTCGATTCCAGGTCAGGGCACATGCCTAGGTTGTGCATTTGGTCCCCCATCAGGGCATGTACAAGAGGCAACCGATCAATGTTTCTCTCCCACATCTATGTTTCTTTCCCTCTCTTTCTCCCTCCCTTCCCTTCTCTCTAAAATCAATAAGCATGTCCTCGGGTGAGGATAATAATAAATAAAAATAAAATAAGAAAACTATACAAACCTTCCAAACTGCAAAGGAAAATTCTTTTTAATTCTGTGGAAAAGCTTCTCTCCTGTGTCAAGTTCAACATAAAAATATGCTGCTCCGGGCTGTGCAATCTAAAGTAAACAGAGCTGCATGAGGACACACAATAGTGCTCTAAAAACCTAAAATTCTCACTTATCTCTTAAAAGCTTTAATTTGGCAAAGAATTCAGTCCAGAAGCACTGAGGACATAAGCAGCTATAGGCCCCAAGCCACTAAGGGGATCTAGAGTTTAAGGAGCCAAACTGGCAGATGCTACAAAGGGCCTCCCAGTGGTACCTATCCTTATCCTTCTAAGTTCCTGCCCTAGGAAGTGTCTAATTTCTTCCTCTTCCCTGGAAAGCACTGAGGCATTGCTATAACCGCCATCGTTGTCTCCAATCTAATCAATACTCCAAGCTCTTGTTCCAAATTGTCACCTGTCTATTTAACATTTTTGGAATGAGAACACCTCAGGTTCATGGGTCAGAAACCAGGTTTTTACTTCTCCCCAAATATCCCCTTGCCCTCCTGTTTTACCTGCTTGATGTCAGAGTGCTCTGGGATTTCCAGCAGTTCTATCTGTTGCTCCTGTGCCTGGGTAATAAAGGCGTCTTTAATGTCATCAGTGGCGCAGCGGCTGAGTGGCACAGGAATGACCTGGGGTGGGGGTGGGGGAGATAAGAGAAATTCCTCATACAGGTCCCAGAGAGGTCGTGCCTCCTGTAGTTCCTGAGAAAGAGCAGATCCATCACAGGGGTGGAGAAACACCCCTCAGCAGAGACTCTCCTCATGCCAGACAGGCCCGTGTCAGCCTGTCCATAAGGACTTAAACTTACGAGATAGCCTACCACCTGTGGGAGCCAGTTCCCACGGGCTGCAAAGGCCAAAGAGTGGTCTCTCTGTCATCAAGCCTTTGCCAGCTCCTGTATAATGTATGTGGCAGAGTCAGGCCCATTTGAAAACTTAACAAATGTGCCAAAAGAAAACCACCACAATTACAAACAAATTAACCATAACAATCTCCAAATGGCTGAGCTGCTAGCCCTATTCCAGCTCTGAGACTATCTCCTACGTCTGAGCAGTTACTCACGCTGGGCTTCACACAGAATACCCAATCTCTTCCAAACTCTACCCAGCAAGGCCTAAATCTTTCTTGGAACCCTCCTCACCTACCCGTTCCTTTTCTAAAACAAGGCGCTTACTTCCGACAACGCGCAGTTCACTTATACTGACAGTGCACTTCCCTGTGAAATCTCTGCTGTTACCACTAGACTCTCTAACCTTTTAAATGAACATTATTTAAATAGTAATATGAAAATTCAGGTTAAAATTTTAAAATATAAATTATCTAGTTTTTGGGGGGTTGGTGGGGGGGTAAATGCAGACAACTATAACTGAACAATAATTTAAAAAAATAAAATGTTTAGTTTTTTATTAGAATCAGACACTTAAATATTAATCAAATTAATTACTGAAATTAGCACTATTTAAATATGTATCAACATCTGGGCCCCCCTAGGGTCCTTTCCAAGTTCTTGGACAGAGACCACCTACCTGGAGCTGGAGGTGATGACTCTTATAATTTCTCTCAAATAGAATACACCGTTTCCCTCGGCTCTTAAAGAACCTCCTCAGTGTAGC
>VMDR010005754.1:0-49415 GCA_007922815.1 Macrotus californicus | reverse complement strand
TACGATGTGAGCTAAGAGGCTACTTACTTTCTCAATTTCCTTTAATGTCGCTATACTTCTTTTACAATGTAAAAGCCTAAGTAAAAAAAAAAAACTCTTTAATGCATTAAAATTCTAAGCACTGAATTAAAAATTAAAACAATAAAAACCTAAATCTAATTGGTAAACAGAGTGAACACCAAGAAAAATTATAAAATCCTTTCTCTACAATAGAAACACATAGATAATGTAAGCAGGACCACACTACCTAGGTACGATGTCCTGTGAGGAGGGGAAGTAGCCAGGCACTAAAAGATGCCTAGAGGCAGTGAGAGGAGGCACCAGCACAGGCTTTGGGGCCAGCCTGCTGGAACTTCACGTCCATCACTAGCTAGCTGAGATACCTTCGTAATCCCTTGATTTTCTGAGCGCTGGTTCTCTCACTCAAAGGGAGTTATTGGCAGTTGCTACTCTCAGGGTTGTTGTGAGGAGCACATGTCAGTGTATGTACAGGAAAGGGTTTTTAACCCGAAGCACATTTTTAAAGTGTTAACGGTCTGCCGGTAACTCCTACCCAGTCACACAACCGACACATGCTGTATGCAGAAAAGGTCTCCATCTTCCCACAGCGGGGCCCAAACGGTCCACCATATCGATTCTGAGCATTAGTTATGTAAAGACTAATTTTGAACTCTATGGTGACTGTAGAATCCTAATTATTCCTGATTCCTTATCTTAATAAATTTTAAAATTAGACATGCCGAAAAGTGCCTAAATGATACCTGTGAAGTTCAATGAAATTTCACAAAGTGAACCCACCCATGCAACCACTATTCAGATAAAAAAAAGTCACTACCAGCACCCTAGGAGCTGCCCTCGAGTTCCCTCCTGTCCCTCCTGCCTCCACTCCCCAAAGCAGCCATTGTTCTGGCTCTTAACAGCAGAGATCAGTTTCCCCTTTTTGTAATGGGATCACTCAACTTCACGTTTGTCGGACTCGTTCGTGCTGTGTGTAGTGGGAGCTTGTTAATATAGTAGTGGCAGTTGTTTGCTGTATAGTATTCCAACGTATGATTACACCACAGTTTATATGCTCTTCCTCCTAAAGGTGGACGTTTGAATGCTTGTGGCCACATGCGTAGCATTGTTATAAATAATCATTCTTGTACCTGTCATTTGGTGGACAAATGCACCGTTATCTTTGGCATAAAAATGAGTGGAACTGCTGGGTTCTAGAATATACTTAAATTCATCTTGAGTTGATAACTGCCAGATAGCTTTCCAAAGTAGTTCCCATTTTATGTTTTAAAACATTCTCCCCTTATAGCTCTCAGCTCCTAGCATTCTGTTTCTATAAATTTGACTACTCTAGGTGCCTCATAGAAGTGGAATCATATAGTGTTTGTCCTTTAGTGACTGGCTTATTTCATTTGGCAGAATGTCCCTAAGGTTCAGGAAGTGTGGTAGCTTATGCCAAAATGCCCTTCCTTTTTAAGGTTTAATAATATTCCATTGAATGTGCATACCGCATTTTCTTTACCCATTCTGTAGTCAATGAATACTTGGGTTGCTTCCACCTTTTGGCTGCTGTGAATAATGCTGCCATAAACATGGGTGTACAGAGATACTTGTTGGAGTCTCTGTTCTCAATTCTTCTGGGTTTGTAACTAGAAGTGGAATTGCTGAATCATAAAGGTGTTCCATGTTGAAGTTTTTGAGGACCACCATACTTTCTTCCATTGCTGGTGTACCACCCCATTTTATTTCCATAGCTCTATTTTAAACCAAACTTGGTCTTTCATCTCAACATCTTATTCATCTTTTGGTGACATCCAGCCTTTGTATGTTTGAGGCCTGGTTACCTGTGTGATGTGACGGAGGCCAGGAATAAGTGTTGAACATGGAGGAAACTAAGTTTCTATTTCTGTTCTGCCACTAACTCATACAACTCTTACATAAGAAACAAGAACCCTCAGGCATCCTGAAGTTCAATTAGAAAACACAGAAAGTTAAGAGTAGTAAGAAAGCAAATTTTTTTAACACACCAGACTTTACACCTCAGATGCATGTTTTTACCCTCAAGAGAATTCATGCCCACTAGACTGAGTCAGATCACACTACTATTGCATAAAATCTGTTTTATACCTCTTTTTGTGTAATCATCTCCAGAATCTAAATTTAATTATTACACATCCACTACTGTGTAAGAATGCAAAAATTCAAAGAATTGAGGGCTGAAAAATCAAAGAAAAGGCAGGGTTCTTTCCCTCTTGGAGAAATATAATGTAACAGCTACTGCTTCTATCCTTGTTCTGCCCAGCACCTCTTCCTCCACTCTCCCCATTTGCTTTCTGACCAACAGGATGTGGCAGTTCAAATTGCCTCCTAAGAACCTGCCAGGGAGGTGGGGGCATAGGTGACTGACCAGGTCCCAGCTACTGCACCTTGGGATCCACCTTGGTATTCATATCAAGACCACACTTTGTGGAGGTTGCTCCCAGCCAGTGAGTGAGCATGATGGGCATCTAGGGCTGGGACATTCCTGCCCACCGTAGTACTTCCCCAGTGGGCAATTATTTTCTGGGGAAGTTTCTCTGAGCTTAGTGGAGACTGCCTTAGAACTGTGCTGTGGGCAGAGGCTCTTCCTAGTGAGTCCATCCTTCCTTCTCTCCTTTCACAGGCATCAGGCCTGCATCTCAGGCTAACGGCTCTCCCGGACTACTCCTGCTGCTGTCCAGTTTGTCCTTTACTGGTGGCATTTCCCCCAATAAAGCTCTCGGAAATCTAATCCTATCTTGGCATCTGCTTCTAAGAAGAGAAACTGACTCACAGGAGCAAGTGCAGGACCAGGGGGAACCAATGATCATCATTCACATCAATGGTTTCAGTGGCTGGTCAAAGAGGTGATACTTTGGTTCCCATAGGACCCATCAGAATATTGTCCTAGGGTTCAGTCAACCTCAAACAGGAGGGGGGAAGGGATCCCATGGCAGTAAGGAAATGCACTCACACTTGCCTGAGGCCATGTTCCCTGGCAGAGGAATCCTGTCTGTGGTTGGAAAGAATGAGGCTAAGTGTTATGGAGAAACAGGAGGGAGAAAGGTTTGGAAATAGAGTGCTAGGGCCTCAGGAGATCTGGATTTGAAATTTGGAGACCAGCAACACCCACTGTATTTGATCACATGAGCCAATAAGCTTCCAGTTCAAATTGGGTTTAGGTCCCTTGTAACCAAAGAGTCCTATTATGATAATCTGTCTAAAATCTTTCCACGATTCCACCGATTCTAGAAAACTCTTTAACTCCTTATACCCCAACATTTTAGTTTGAAAATTTTCCAAACCTACTAAAAACTTGCAAGAATAGTGAAATGCATGCCCATACACACTGTACCTAGACTCAATTGTTAATATCCTGCTACATTGCTCATATCGCTTTTTCTCTCCCTACATTCATACAAATAGCTTTTGATGAGTCACTTGAGAATCAAACTAGTCACAGATATCACACTTCACCCCTAAACACCCTTAAAACAAAGGCAGTTTCCTACATATCCATGATACAATGATCACATTTTAAAAATTTAACCTTGATACAATATTATCATCTAACACACAGTCTGTATTCAAATTTCCCTAATTGTCTCAATAACATCCTTTAGAACCACTATAAAGGACACATGGACATAACCAAGGGGGAGGGTGGAAGCAAGGGAGGGAGGTGGGATTGGCTGGGGAGGGGGTGAGTGGTAGGCGGAAAATGCAGACAACTGTAATTGAACAACAATAAAGTAATTAAAAAAAAAACTAAAAAAAACCGTCCTTTATAGTTATTTTTTTTAAATCCAAGATCTAATCAAGGTTTATGTAATGCTTTTAGTTGTCATGTCTCTTTAGGCTTCTATCATTTAGAACAACTCCCTAGCCTTTTTCTTTCACTAGCTTGACATTTTGTAAAAGTCCAAGCAGGTTGTTTGGCAAAATGTACTTAAATTGGATTTGTCTGGTAGTCTCCTCAAGATTAGATTCAGGTTCAATATTTTCAGGAGTAAGCAGAGGTGATACCATGCTCTGAAGGCGTTTGCCGGGCAGGTCACAGGCTGGCCCTGCCGATCCATCTCTCTGGACCCCTCACTTACCTGCTCTCCCTGTGATCTTGCAGGCTCCAGCCAAATGAACCTCCTATAGCTCCTCTCTTTTCCGGCTTTCACACACACCGCTGCCTCTGCCTGACACTCCCTTCCCTTACCCTGCCCTTCAGTCACCTGGGTCACTAGTCTGATCTAATATATCCATGAGGTCCCCCTTGACCCCTTGGAATTGGCGGCTTACCCAGGTGCTGGTGTAGTTATCTTTCCTTCTAGAACATTGGTCTTCAAAACATGGTCCTCAGAGCCCTGGGGATGCTGAGGCCATTTCACCAGGTGCATAAGGTCAAAAGGATGTTCAGGATGATACCAGGATGTTGTTTCCCTTTTGCACTGAATGGATATTTGCAGTGATGGCACCAAAGCGATGGTGGGCAAGACAGAAGCAACAAACCGTGCCACTAGTCATTGTATTCTTCCCCGTGGGCTCACAGAAAAACATTGCTAGTTTTACTTAAGAATGTCTTTGACTAACCAGTGAAAAGTGATTAATTTTATTAAATTGCAACCCTTGAATATGCCTGTTGAATATTCTGCATGTCAAATGGGAAGTGTGCATAAAGCACTTCAGCTATACACTGAGGTTCAAGGGTCATCTCAAGGGAAAGCACTTGTGTGCTTGGCTTGTGGGCGGAGCCAGATGCTTTTTCTGTGAGGCACCATTTTTATCTGAAAGAACAACGGGCAGGTGAACGATGGTTATTTAGACCTGAATGTTTGGCAGACATCTCCTGTCAATGAACCAACTTAAAACAACTTGCAGTACATACTGCCAATGGTAAAACTGAAGCATTCCAATAAAAATTAGAATTTTGGAAAAATAATATTTGTCCCCACAAGCCTGACAGCTTCCCAACGTGTTTCTTATGTGGTCAGTGCTAATGTTAATGAGTGTGATTTTTATGTGTTATATAATGAAATGTATTAACATTTGAAAGAGTGGTATGTAGCTCAAAGAGTCAGTGTTTCCAAAGGAACCATGCATGTTGTTATAAAATCACATGTGTGATCCACTGAAAATGCAACATAGATTAATATATTTTTATGTAATTTTAACATATGAAAAGTTTATTTTTATATTTACCATTGATATGGTTTTAGATTCTACGTTGTAGGTAACTTTAAGAAATTACTACTTGTTGATTTTTGGTATAGTAGCAAAGGAAAGTTTCCACAATTATCTGAAAAGGCATTTAAGATACTCCTGTTTTCTAATTATATATCTGGGTGAGGACAGATTTCCCTTATACGCTTCAACCGGACAACATATTTGAACAGATTAAAGACAGAAGCAGAGATGAGAATCCTGCTCTCTTTTATTAAGTCACACATCAAAGAGATCATCAAAATTATAAAACAATGTCACTCATTAATATTTTGTTTTGAAAAATGGAGGTCTTTTTTCATACTTACACATTATTCATGTTTACATATAATAGGTTTATTGTCCTTCTAAATAAATAAATACTTTTAAATTTTCCTAGTTTTAATTTCTAATTCAATACATATCGACAGCTATGATCTACACAATCAAAAGCCCTTTGGGCTCCTCAGCATGTTTTAAGGTGTAACAGGATCCTGAGACCAACATTTGGGATGTGCTGCTCTAGACTCTGTGAGGGCACAGGTTACCTCTGTCTCGATCACTACTCTGTCCTACACGGGCGGCATTTGAAAAGTGACTGGCAATACTTGGTGAAAAAGGGATCCACTGAATGACTGTCTGACTGAATAAATGACTCACAATATGGACCTTGCCAGGTGTTTCAGACAGGGGAGTGATCTGATTTAAAAAAAAAAAAAAAGTCCAGAAACAAGAAAGTAAGGCTTACAGGAGAAGCATAAGCTATTAAGTGGACGTAAAGCAAATTAGCACAGCTGATAAAAACTTAGACTTTGGATATAAGTAACCCTGAGCTCAAATCCTGTCTCCCGCCTTTATTAGCTAAGTCACATTGGGCAAATTGACCATTGTGAGCTCAGCTTCCTAGCTATGGGTGCATGTGCAAGCTACACCTCTTTGTGCCTCTGTTTCTGTCTGTAAAGTGAAGGTAAGAGCAGTGCCTACTTCCTTTGTCTGCGCTGCCCCCAGCACAGTGCTCAGAGCTCCAACATGAAGGTCAATCCCCACACGTGGCCTTGAGCGCCTGGTGTGCGGCTGGTGCAACTGCAAAACTAAATCTTTAATTTTATTTGATTTCAATTGAAATTAAATTTTTTTAATTGAAGCAGTTTTGTCGATGTCAACATGGATGAGAATAGGAAAAGAATGATTTTCTTGGTACGCGATTTAGGTATTAGAAATCTTTTAAGCGTGTTTGGAACAACTTGGGTGTGTAAATCTACTTTTCCCACTGTCCTTTTGAGGAACTCTACATTCAGATCAACCACTTCGAATGAACATGCGATATCCAAATTGAGATATGCTGCTGGTGTGACATGCACAGTGGATTTTGAAGACGTAATATGTACACACATAGAATATGAAATATGTCACTAATAAGTTTTAATACTGATTAATACTCACTGATAAAATATTTTATTAAAACCAGTTTCCCCTGTTTCTTTTTGAATGTGGCAATTAGCAAATTTGAAATTACATATATGCCTCATATTATTTATATTTCTCTTGGACAGTGCTTACCACACTAGAAGGGCTCTGCCAAGTGTTGGTGACTGCTGTGGTACCGTTTACTGCGCAGATGACCTTGGCCTCACAAACTCACAGAGGACAAAATGAGAGGTTACGTAAAGCTCTTAGCGTAGTGCGGGGCACCTACCAGGGCCTCAGTAAGTGGTGCCTGTCAGTGGTGAGCAGAGAGGGCGTCTGTGTTCTGGGCTGACAGAACTGGAAAGGTAGGTGGGGGTGGTATGTTATAGGAAGTTTTGAAAGTCTGGCTGAGAAGTTGGGACTTAGTTCTCTATGTAACCGAGAGCCACTGAAGCACAGGATCTGAGACGTGTGTCAGAAAGATCACGCTGACAGCATGTGTCCTCAAGGGAGGATGGGGGTTTCAGAAACAGTTCTAAGACCTTCAGAGAGAGGTTTGCTAAGTGGGTTGGGTGATCAAGCTGGGGAATGCTGCCTGTGGTCACAAACCACCTCTCAGTTTGACTAATGAGTCTGGTTTCATGGGAAGCTTGTAATCCAGCTTTGTGGGCAATACTGAAAGAAGTTTCTCAGGCACTTTTGAAAAGTGACAGACAGCATCATCTGCTTAAGCAGATCTCCTTCCACTGTGACTATTGCAAAATGTGTACATTTTTGTGTGCTGACAGTCAAGCAAATACATGGCCTCATTACATTTTAGTTTGTTTGTGTATGCCCAATAGAGGGCTCTTTAATTACAGCTCAAATTAAAAAATGTTCTGATGTCAAAACACCTAATCAGTCCTCCAAGTTCTTCTTCTGTATAAATTTCCCATCTTTCCCTAGGAAATACTAAGGTACTGAAACAAACAATATAAATATCTTTTTATCAGCACTGCCTTTAGATCCAGGCAGGAGAGGCCCCTGTCCCTAGCCCCACACCTTTGAGGGTTCTGCGATGGCCCTTTTCTGTTGCTTTCATCTCCTACATTAGTCGTCTAATGTGGCATTTAAAAAATCTCTGCAAAATGTAGTGGCTAAAAATGAAAATCATTTAGGAGTTCCAGCCAAGATGGAGGTGTAGGCAGAAACGCTTCGCTTACTCACACAACCAAAAGACAGATAACAACCAACTAAAAAAAAAAAAAAAGAACAACCAGAACTGCCAAAAAATAATTTGCACAGAACTCCAACAACCAAGGAGTTGAAACATTCATCCAGACTGGAAGGAGGGACAGAGATGGGCAGCCGAGGTGGAGAGAATGCGGTAAGGCAAGGTGGTGTACTGCACAGGCAGTCCCACATTTTCAAGCAGATAAGACAGGAGGAACAAAAGGGGAGTGAGACAGACCACAAAACCCAGGGTTCCAGTGTAGGAAACTAAAGACTCAAAATCTCTGGCTGTAAAAATCCTATGGGGATTGTGGTGATGGGAGAAACTCCCAGCCTCACAGAAGAGTTTGTTGGAGAGACCCATAGGATCCTAAAATGTACACAAACCCACCCACCCAGGAATCAGCACCAGAAGGGTCCAATTTGCTTGTGGGAAGTGAGGGAAGTGATGGAAAGTGGAACAAGAGTGGAGCAAGAAGCATTATTCCCTCTCTGACTCCTCCCACATATCAGTGCCACATGCAGCAAAGAGGGCTGCCCTGCCCTGGTGAATACCTAAGGATCCACCCCTTACTACATAACAGGTGTGCCAAGACAAAGAAATATGGCCTAAATAAAAGAACAGATCAAAACTCCAGAAAAAGAACTAAGTGACAAGGAGACAGACAACCTATCTGATGCAGAATTCAAAACATTGGTAATCAGGATACTTACAGAACTGATTGAGCAAAATGAAGGAAGAAATGAAGCCTACACAAAGTGAAACAAAGGAAAATATACAGGGAATTAACAGCAAAGGGAAGGAAACCAGGACTCAAATCAATGATTTGGACAAAAGGAAGAAATAAGCATCCACAGGAACAGAAGGAAGAAACAAGAATAGGAAAAAATGAGGAGAGGCTTAGAAACCTCTGGGACAACTTTAAGCATTCCAACATCTGAATCATTGGGGTACCAGAAGGAGAAGAAGAAGAGCAAGAAATTGAAAACATATTTGAAAACATAATGAAGGAGAACGTCCCCAGTCTGGCAAAGGAAATAGACTTCCAGGAAGTCTAGGAAACTTAGAGAGTTCCAAAAAAGTTGGGCCCAAGTAAGTACACACCAAGGCACATCATAATTAAGTCACCCAAGATTAAAGATAAGGAGAGAATCTTAAAAGCAGCAAGAGAAAAGGAGACAGTCACCTACAAAGGAGTTCCCATAAGTCTATCAGCTGATTTCTCAAAAGAAACCTTTCAGGCAAGAAGGGGATGGAAAGAAGTATTCCAAGTCATGAAAGCCAAGGACCTACATCCAAGATTACTTTATCCAGCAAAGCTATCATTTAGAATGGGAGGGCAGATAAAGGGCTTCCCAGATAAGGTCGAGTTCAAGGAGTTCATTATCACCAAGCCCTTATTATATGAAAAGTTAAAAGAGACTTATCTAAGAAAATGAAGAAAACCAAAAACTATGAACAGTAAAATGACAACAAACTCACAACTATCAACAACTGAACCTAAAAAACAAAAACAAAAACAAAAACTAAGCAAACAACTATAACAGGAACAGAATCATATAAATGGGGATCACATGGAGGGTTATCAATGGGGAGGGGGAGGGGAAGAATGGGGGAATAGGTACAGGGAATAAGAAGCATAATAGGTAGGCACAAAAGAGATAGGGGGAGGTTAAGAATAGTATAAAAAATGGAGAAGCCAAAGAACTTATATGTACAACCCATGGTCATGAACTAAGGGGGGAAATGTTGGAGGGTGGCAGGGTGGGTGCAGGGAGTAGGATGATAAAGGGGAGAGAAAAATGTGACAACTGTAGTAGCATAATCAATAAAATATAATTAAAAATATTAAAAGAAAAAAGAAAAATTATTTGTATTTTTCATGGTTTCTGTGGGTTGTGAATTTGTGAGTAGCTTAGCTGGGGTGTTCTGGTTCAGGGTCTCTCATGATGTTGCCATCAGATGTCAGATGAGACTACAGCCATCTGAAGGCCTAACTTGGACAGAAAGACATACTGCCAAGGTGGATCACTCACAGCACTGGCGAGTTGGTTTTGGCTACAGAGGAGCTTAGATCTTCTCCAGATGGGAAGCTTCCTCACACAGTGGTGTCTGGGTTCTGAGGACTGCGAGATGGATAATGGCTAGACCATATAGGAAAATAGAACTCTGACCCACAATAAGCAGCAACCACTCCAGGAAGCTAACCACAGCCTCTGCAGCAATTAGCTTATGACAGCCAGGACTTGATCAGTAGTTGACAGCTTTCCTAATTTTTCCCCCACACCCAACTTAACACCAGCCAAGAAAGGCAAATATGCTCCCCTAACCAATCACATGGGGTGCCTACAGCTTCCCCATACCAATAGCCTACAATCGGGGCATACCTGAATCTTTCCTTTTCTCCACTTTATAGCTTTCCCACTCCTCTGCCTGCCTTTGGATCTCTGCAAAACACAAGTGATGTTGGCTGACTGTTGTACTATACAATCTTTGAATTAAATAGCCTTTGTTTGTTCTCTTGAGTGGTCTTTGCTTATTTCCACAGTTCCAAAAGCAGAAGTTTTGAGAGAGAGAAAGAGAGAGAATTCTTCCTTAGTCCAGGAAGTCACAATCCCCTGCCTTGGAAGAACATATACCCCCATCTCTTGATAGAGGGTGTCTATGTCAATCACATTCTAAGAAGAGCATGTGGGATGGGATAAATACGTATGTTTGGCCATCTTTGAAAAATACAATCTGGTACCTACCCACAGGACAAGATGCCTGTGGGGACAGGGGACATGCTCACACAGAGCCTGCTCCCCAACTTCTACATCTTGACTGAACAATGTGGTTGCTGCTAGTCAAATGTGGCTATTGAAATTTCAATTAAGATGAAATAAAATTTAAAATTCAGTTTCTCAGTCACGCTAACCACATTTTCAGTTCTCAAGTGACTAGTGACTACCATACTAGACAGCCCAAATATAGAATATTTTCATCATTGCACTGGGTAGCACTGATCTAGGCCAAGTTCTGGGATCTCAAAATCCCTGTCCAAAGGCCCCAAGCCTATTGCCAAGGCTATAGGCTTTTTCTCTGTGTTAGTCTTTCCAGAAGTAAACCATGTTATTGGTATGACACCTCAAGTCTTGAGAGGTGGCAAAAAAAAACAGAAAACAAAACAAAACAAAAAACCCTGTTGTCAGGATATGTAGAGGCTGGAATGTCCACAACCTTGCATTACAGATGGAACTGCATCCCTCTCAAATTCATACATTGAGGCCTTAGCCCCCGTGTTGACTGTATTTGGAGGTAAGGCCTTT
Organism: Macrotus californicus; assembly: GCA_007922815.1. Taxonomy (NCBI): domain Eukaryota; kingdom Metazoa; phylum Chordata; class Mammalia; order Chiroptera; family Phyllostomidae; genus Macrotus; species Macrotus californicus. Next base: position 38,279 of record VMDR010005754.1, on the reverse strand, counting down.
AGGAGGTAGTAAATGTTATGTGAGCTCCTAAGGGTAGGGCCATAATCCAATATGGCCGACGTGAAGAGGACGAGACAAGAGAGCTCCTTCTCTCCACATGCCTCAGAGGAAGGGCCACACATGGGTGCAGCCAGAAGGCGTCTGCAAGGCAGGAAGGGAACTCTCACCAGGAACCGATTAGCCAGCACCTTGACCTGAGACTTCAAGCCTCCAGAACTGAGAAAACAGATTTCTGTTGTTCAAGCCGCCCAGCCTGTAATATGTTGGTATGGCAGCCCAAGCAGACTGATACACTTGTGCACAAGGTCCCTCACAGAACAGGCTGGAACTAGGGATGAGGAGAGGACGGTAGGGGGGCCAGAGGTCAGGGGCCCACTCTCGACTGCCCACTCTCCACTGCCATCTCATTCCAGCATGGAATGTCAAGGGATATGGAAATTACAAACTCAAACCGGGCCTCCCAGGTTGTTATGAAGGCATTTATGATAATACAGATGAACACAACTAATTTTACTGTATGGTTTGTTAGCTTAATTTATATCTTTTAAATATTCGGATATATGCTATATAACCTCCACTTGTGCTCTTGCATTGGATCCCACAAACGTTAGGGGTGCACAAGACTTTATTTTACATAGTTTCTTACTTTGGGAAAAAGAAAAACACATGTGTATGCTGTCTTGCATCATTATTATTGTAAGGAAAACATGAATTCCAAAAAGAAGGGCACTACATGTCAGGTTCGATCTAGTGGCACAAATTGGGTAGAGAAACTTGCTTCGCTTCAATGCGTATTTCATAGACAGAGCATTTTTCAAGACTAATCTCTAATGTGGATATCAACAGCACATAACATTTTAAGGAGACAGCTGGAGCTCCTGAAAAGAAAAGACTACCTGGAATATGCTCTGGAATAAGGTATTATAGTAGTCACTCTTGTGCTCACCTAGGTCCCTTTTACTGGGCTGGAACACCCACCGCTCAGCTAGTTCAAGGGCTGGCTGTTTAGTTCAAAGCTTGCCCCCTTCTCTGAAGAATTGCCCTTGGTTGACAGGAGCCAATTCATCCAGGAGGTCACCTCCCCAACCTCTCCCAGTTGACTAATGCAGTCCCTTCCTCTCTAGATGGGACATCTTTGTGGTGTTACTTATGGTCCACTGATCCTATGGATCAGGCCAAGGTTAGACCCTACCTGAGACCACGTCTTTGATTAACTTCTTCCCCTGCCCTATTCTTATTCACTCCATTCCCTATAGGTTTCTCCTGCAAGCACTTTCTCAATAAATGCTGTGATCTGAATACCTGTCTCAGTATCTGCTTCTAGGGTAAGTGATCTAAAACCATCGGAGTTGGTAAGGTGCAAGGACTGAAAACTAGTCCTTTCACATCTGCCTCTGCACATTCACTTTGCTGACTTTAAGCTCTCATGTAATTTAAAATTACTTCTTCATTAGGTCTGACACAAGATTGAAATCCTGCAATGGGGAAGAAAGATGGGGTAGGGTTGGCTCCATGATTATTTCCACACATTGTTTACCTATTTTTCCAACCATCACCTATGATTCTGCTTCAGGCTTCCCTGGGAGCTGAGATGAAGTTGGGAAAGAAGGAAAAGATGTTTCTTTTTTTGAAAAGGTACAATTACAATCCGGCACTGATGTCCCCTGGTGGAATAGATGTCTACATGCTAACTCATTTCCTCTGGAACATTTTTTTTAGTTCCGTAAGGCACTCCCTTTCCTCCTTTCCAACACACACACACACACACACACACACACACACACACACACACACACACACACACACCATGCAACTGCAATTTTTCTGGTGTGATAATCCTCATCCCTGCTGGCCGTTCATGACCCCCCTAGCACCCTCAGTCTCTGCACATAGCAGTACCCCTCCAGCCTCTTTCCACCCAGGTCACTTCCCCCCAGGAAGGACACTCTCTGGGGAGGTATCCTTTTCAAGACAACTCACCCCAGGATCCCTTCCAAGGGGTCTATACCTTTGTGGGCCCCCTTCCCTCCCCAAAAAGACTTCCCTCCTTATGCCACTCTCTATTTTTCTGCTCTGGCCTCTTTAGCTACAGCCTCTCACTTATAGATTTTCCCAAATGTGTGTCAGGGACCTTCGCTCTCATGCCTAAATTCTAAGAGACATAGGCCAAGCTCTCTGCGCAGTTTGCTCCACACATTCTCCTCACTTGGCTTGAAGTGACAGAGAAGTACCTCTATTCCCTGGAAAGTGGCAGCTGCACAGGTCCCCAGCAACTCTGTCTAAAGAAATAATCCTTCCCCTCCACGTGCCCTTCAACCTCCCAGACGGCGGCAGAACCAGGCCCCAGCCATGCCCTTTGCAACACAGACAATCCTCACAGGAAGTCTAGCTGGTTGGGTGACTCACGTTGGACGGAGGGAGTACTTGACATTGTTTTCAGCTCAGGGGCCTCAGCTAAGCAAACTTCTGAGATTTTAACATCCTATTATATAGTATAATAAGGGCTAAGCTTATGTCACGTCTACTATGCGTCAGTTACTGTTTCCAATCTTTTTCCTGCATTAAATCACCTTAAGCCCACACTGCTCTGTAGGTAGGTACAATTTTCACCTCCGTTTTACAGATTGGAAACTGAGACACAGAGGGGTCAAGATTACCCAGGGAGTACAGACCCAGTCAGCCTCCGAACCCTGGGACACATGCTCTAAGTCACCTTAAGCGACTGTCTCCATTCGGCATTCGGCTTGAATTCCTCACATTCTGTGCTGAGTCTTAGTTTCTCTGAGGGTGACTTTTCTTTCGAGTGACCCTTGGAAGAGCAACCCTCATGCACTGAAATACTCTACTGTTTTTCCACCTGATATATCTTTAAATAAAAATGCTTGTCAGCAGCTGGCACATGAAGAAAGTCACTATCAGTTTTCCATAAGTTTACAAAATATTTTGGGCTGTCCTTTGAAAAGTTTCCCTTTCTAGATCAGCGAGTTCTCTAGCTGACAAATGTTCCCTAACCCATATGGCTGCTGATGGAGAGAACCCAGATTCCTGACTACACAGAAAGTGGCCCATCTCCCTCTGCGACTTTGGGTTGAAGAGCAAGCCATGCCCTTGGCCAGGCAGCTGAGAGCTCTTCTACAGCAGGGGAAGATGCTTTTGTCGTCCCTTCCTTGTTTGGTTACTTTTGTCCATGTTCCCCTGACCTTGAGGGCCTCTGTGGACTTCATACAATGTCAGCCAACATTGTAAATGCTGCAGAAGTTACCTGAACTTCTAGACATGGTGGCAGAGGTAGCAGATGTGTAAACCAATAAATTAAACAAAAAATTGATAAGTGTCGGACAGTAAGAAGCAAAGACTACCAAATATGGTCTAAAACAAAGCTGGATTGACTGTTTACTTGGAAGGGAGAGCCATATCACCTCATTCAGGTATGAGTTCAGCAGGTCCCTCCAAGCAGAAATTCAAAGAATTCAGTTATGGCAAAGGGAAGGTTGTGCACCAATAAGGCAAGATTCTGAGCTCAGGTCTTTCGTTGGCCCATGAGGCAGAGTGCTTGGTTTCAAGTCCAGCATTCATTACCTGAGCCTCCAGTGGGCCTGGGGCCATTCAGTAAGTGGCTTGAATTCTCAAAGCTTAACAAGGTTTCTCTTTAATACACATGCAAACAAGAAAGAAAACTCCCAGGGGCCAGAACCAAAGAAGGAGACTAGATAGAGCAGTAGGTGGGGGTTGAAGCTATGAGTCGTAGATAAACCTTAGGGGCGGAGGCAAATGCCTGAGAAAGAAGCAGAGTCAAAACCAGGCAGCCAGCATAGGTCCTTGCACAATGCCACTGTTCAGATACCCCTGCTCCATCTGTGGACTGGGATAGAAAAGTTGTATCGGGAAGCAAGCTCTCTGCCTCAGCTCTGAGTGGAAACATCACTAGTGAAAAATAAAACTTCAGGACTGAGCAAAGTTGTCCAGGACACACCTGGTGGACACTTTGGGCTTGGCAGAACCAGCCACAAATTCATCCCATAGGTCTCCAAACCCAGGGCACCCCCAGGATTCCCAAGGAAGATGAGCTCTCCAAAGTCTATCAAATGGTGGCGCCATGCCTAATGGCTCTCGTGAAGTGGGGCAGTAGGGAAAAGGGCTTCGAATATGCCGTAAAAGAGGCCCTCCGGAGTTCATATAGTTCACTTCTTAATCACTGTTGTATGCCAGGCACTGTGCCAGACTCTTTCCCATGTGTTATCTTGAACCTTCCCAACAACCATATTTTACAGCATATCCTTAATCTGCGCAGGGCAGCCTCCCAATCTGGCACAACTCTCAGAAACCTAGAAAAATAATACTCTGATCACATGCCTAAAATCCCATCATCCAACTAGGTGGGACTCATTCACTGCAGTCTTGAAGCTGTTCCATCTCCATATGTGCACACACCTCCACACTGGATGACAAACCCTGAGCAACACAGGACAGTGGGAAGTGCTCGGAAATGGCACTTTGTGACTTGGGTTCTGGTCCAGGCACCACTATGCTGACACTCAGACTTTAGTCAAACTGCACAACTGAGGTGTTCATCACAATAGTCAATAAATGATAGTCTACAATTTGCATTATTATTATGCACTCCTAAGTAAGGGTTCAACATCCCACATATCATGGCTTTCACCAACATGCCACAAAAGCACACGGAACCCTGCTGCACTGCATGGTTGAGGTGTGCAGGCAGCCCTTCACCAGGAAGAGCCCAGTCTTACACAAGGCAAATCAGGAACATACTCAGAGCCCAGAGAGTGTCACAAATGCTTTTACAGTTCTCCTTTGTACTAAGGTATGCTCACATGGGTCTGGAAGCTCCCCTCCCCCCGGGATCCCTTCCCTCTTGCCTTTTCCACCGTTCCTGACCCATAGCACATACTTCAGTTTCCTTGATTGCCGGCTGACAAATCCTGTAGCCTGAGGCTTTAAATGTTTCAGAGTGGAGCAGCAACAAGACAGACAAAGCTCTCTCTTGCCAGTAATAATGACTTCTCTCAGCACACCTTTGATTCTACATTATGCTTAAAGTTTCCCCTCTTCACCAGCAGAAAGGATGGAGGAAGACAACGAAGGTCCAGGGACAGAGAAATTTGTCCCACCACGCACATATTTTACTATAAATTGATAATCATTTTAGAAAGAAACATTCTGTGCTTTCTATAATTTGGACAGAATTGTGCTACACAATTGATGGTATTAGATGGTATTAGAGCCTCCCCATAAGCATAAATTTGATGTCAAATGAAGCCTTGACCATGACACATAATACTTTGCCCTCTTAGAATTTAGGATTGAGTATAATTTGAAAGGCTCAGGCAGAATTAATGAAAACCCAATCCTTAAAAATTAAAAGTCCTCCTAGTGGGTGCTTAACACCTGCTTGACTTGAATTCTGATAATAACGTTTCTCTCACTGAAAAGAACTGTCGGAAGGAACAGCTGATGCAATGTTTCCTGCCCTGTGCCTCTGACCCTTCAAGACTCTGCTTGCCCTCAGAGCAAATGAGGGCAACTTGACTACCATAACTGTTGGTATTCAGAAGGCTTCTCACTTCACTGGAAACCATGGAAGTAACTGCCAGGCCATGAGAACTTTCTCCAAAGTTCTCCTCAAAGAAACTTTAATGCAAGCAGTAAAGAGAAGTGAGGCATGAAGTTGAGACTTGAGGTGGAAGGAAGATGTAGATACAGAAAGGAGATTTCTGAAGGCTCTCCTTTCAAATGGGAGGTTGGGGTGGGAAACACTTTAGACAGGTGAATTGCATCTTCCTGTGATACCTTGATGAGGCAGCCTAGGATGAGGAAGAGACCACTAGGCTGGAGTCCCAGGTCTGCCACTTAGTAGCTGGGAGATCTTGGGAGGGGTCTTGTTGACCTCCAACTGCTTCGTATGGAAGGTGATTAATATGACCTCTTCTAGAAATAAAATTGTAATATTTAGGGTGGGAGCAAGGGAGGGAGGTGGGATTGGCTGGGGTTGGGGGGAGTGGGGGGAAGGGGAAATGCAGACAACTGTAATTGAACAACAATAAAGTAATAAAATCTTTTTAAAAATTGTCATATTTAACTTCTCTATTCTCTTCCTTTTTATTATTTTTATTTTTTAAAATCGAGATATACTTGATATATGCACTGTAGTCACTTTATCTTCCTCTTTAGGCATGGCTTAAAAGTGAATACTTAATGATACGCACGTTCATTTGAAATGAAGATGCACGACATTGCATAGTATACGCACGCATGAGCTTTGAACTCATTTACCCAATGACCACAAACACACGTTCAGACGGCTACGTGAAAAGGTTCAACTGTTTGAAATGGTGGAAGTTGTCCATCTAGATGTTCCACAGGCACCTCGGGCTCAGCATCTCTAAGAAGTCATCAGCCTTCCCTTTTAACCCACTTTTTCTGCATGGCCCATGGCCGCTGATGGCACCGCCGCGCCTGTACTGCCATGGCCACAAAATCAAACCACTTTTCTTAACCTCTGCGCTCACAGACGGTCAGGCCTAATAGCTTTACCTCCCCGCTTCTCTCAGACACCTTCTCTGAGAAGGGGGGAGGGACACTCGTGGCTCACTCTCGTCTTTGCTTACCTGGACCACTTCCAGCCATCATCTTGCCCTCCATCATCCACTATCCATTGCCCATGCTGCTGCCACCATAATCTTCCTGATCCACTACTTGCTCCCCTGTTCAAAACCATTCACTGGCTTTGCTCACACCTTCCCCTGAAGTTCTATGCCCTACTTGCCATGTCATCCCCCGCCCTGGCCCTGCATCAGGCTGATTTCCGTTCATCCTTTAAGAATCAGGAAGCACATCATTGCCCCCACTCTCCTGCAAGCCTTCGCAAAGCGACCTCATATCCCACTTCCCTTGGTACTATTGCCCTCGGTGCCTTGAGTTGTAACTGGGGACTGCCTGAGAACAAAGGTGTGTTCCAATCCTGTCACCTAGCACAACTCCTGGCCCATCTTAGCTACTTAAAAATTTTAATTCATCCATGTTTTCTCTGGGTCCAGAAGTGTCGTTGATCTAAAGCAGAACACAGCCGCGACCCAACCGCCTAAATTTGTTCAGTGAAGCCAAACTGAAATGCAAGTCCCGTTCCCCAGACAGATGCCAGAGGCTCTCTTGGGCATGGGACCTGCATGTGGCAGACACTGAGCTGGGTCAAGTTGATGCTAACCAACTTTCCGTGGCACAGCCATTCTGACAGCCATTCCTGTTTCCAAGTGAAAATCGCCTACGGCAGATGCTGCATTATGGTAATTATTTTATACAAAGTGTAATCAATTTGCCTGTATACTTTCTCTCCAGAAATGATTCTGTATAAAGCAAAGTTTATTATTCTGGCCTGGCTAAGAGGCTTTTTCTGGCACAGAAAAAGAAGTCCTCCAGAAACCTTGCCAGAAATTTCCAAATATCACTGAGTCTTCAAATATGGCACTATGCTGATCAATTTTCATTGACTTCCACTTCTGTAGTTGAGCTCTTTACAAATCACTTCTTTAGACCTAATTTTTCTCTATTGCAAAACAAAAGGGATGAATCTGATTATTTTTAAGATCTCTTTCTAGCTTTTAAATAAGACTATTCCAAGATTTGTATTTATTATTTCACTTCCCATTTGGTTTCTTGTTTTAAGTCAATTTGTGATTCAGAAATTTAGTAGTAATATAAATAAAGTAGAAAATTATTCTTTGTATAGAAATGATTTGTTGTTGTATAGGATTTACCTTTAAATATCAAATTCCGTAGTTCATTTAAAATAAATTTTGATTACAAATCCTTGACCTGCACTGCCTGTATTACACAAAGCAACATTTATATCTGGGACTAGCTACATAATCTTTGGGAACCAGTACAAAATGAAAATACTGGGTTTGTTGTTTTTGAACTTAAAATAAATGGAATCATATGATATGTATGCAACTGACTTCTTTAACCCAGAATTATGTTTGAAATTCATCCAGGTGGTTGTAGGTCTTTCATTCTCATTGATATAGTGTTCTATTGTATGAATATACCGCAGTTGAATTACCATTCTATTGATAATGGACACTTGGGTAGGCTTCATTTTGGGCTAGTCATGGAATTCTATAATTTACTAAAAGTTTCCACCATTCCTAGTTCTCAATAATTTTAGTAAGATGGAAAATAAGTTTACTTTCTTTGATCGTATAAACAGTGAGGTTGAAATGTCCTTACACAGGGATTTCAAACAGCTTTGGCCTTTTTATTTCATTGTAGAGGTGAACAATGAGCAGAGGAGAATTTTCTTGTTCATCCTTTAGCTCAGCTCTGCTTGACATTTCAGTCACAGGTGAAGCTTACTAGCCTACAGAAGAAACAATTGTCATTGTTCATTAGCATCTGCTCAGTTCTGTCAGTTGATGATAGAAATGGCTTCTGAGTATATCAGGAAGAGAGCTCTCTAGGGCTCAGGAAGCCTGTGATAGGATGTACCTAATCAGAACAGGGGGTAGCTTAGTGATGTAAACAGGTCACACCCTCCAGGAGCTGCAGGCGCTTGTATATTTGACAAAATACAAGAGATGGTGGTGTTGGGTGGAAGAAAGTTCTTCAGGCCAGCAGGTGAAAGATAGTCTCAAGGGATATGGGAATAGACAAAAAGTAGACAAAATTTGGCAATCTAGGCAGGTGGTCTATGGTTGGACAGTTCATTAAAGAGCACACATAGTTCTTCTCCAGAAGGAACTCAATAACAGAAGATATGGAATCAGGCCATACCTTCACAATCTGGGCAGAGGTTGGTCTCAGGGAGAGCTGGGAGGCACTACCAGCCACGGGTTTAACTCCCACCCTGAAGGAACTCCAAAGAGGAAGAAAAGACCAGACTCAATGGACAAGTGACTGAAACTCAAGGCAGGTACCCAGGCAAGGACTTAGGTAGCCTCCTTGGACCTAACTAGTACCTTGTCACAAGAACCAAGACACAGAGTAGACTCATCAGTAAGATTGAACAGTGATGTCATTCACGAATCCAATAAACAGTCATTGAGCTCCTACCCATATGCCAAGCACTGGACTAGTTGATGGTGGTGAACAAAACATACATGGTCCTTACATCAGTTAGGATACTTTTGGCTGCAAGTAGCAGAGTACACAACTAAAAGTGGCTTAAGCAATAGGGCTTAATTAGTCATCTCATGCACAAAGTCTCAAAGTAGGCTGTCCTAAGGTTGCCTTAGTCACTCACCAATGTGAGAACTCCGGCTGAACTTCTCCAGTTTCCCTCATGGTTGCAAGGAGGCTGCATGAGCTCCACAAATCACACCCTCTCATAATAGTGCTGAAAGTAGGAAAGAATAAGACAACTTCTTTTTATGCCTTTTTTTAATCAGAGAGTAAAATCTTTTCCAAGAGTTTCCCAGCTGAATCCCTGCTCTATCAGATACTGGAAAAAGGGATGGAATGAGCACAGTTCCCTAGACCAATCATGATGCAAGCCCTGAACCTTGACATGCTGTGCCTTGATACCTGAACAAACTCAGGGCCCCATCAGTGAGGAAGAAGAGGGGTGGCTCTGGGGTAGACAACCAAAAAAGTTGGACTTGCCACCACTGCCCAAATTCCTGAAAACTAAAGTCAAAGAAAACACCTGAATGCAGCCAAAGAAAGATGACACATTACATATAGGTGAACGATGAGTGATTGATTCAAAGGACAGTGGATTTTTCACCAGAAATCATGAAAATGTGGGGGGAAGAAGCATGACAAAGTGCTGGAAGAAAAGACCTGTCAACACAACGCTCCATCCAGGGAAAATGTCCTTCAGAAATAAAGGTAAAATAAAGATATTCTCACATGAAGAAAAAGTGAGCGAATTTGGGAATCAAAGAGTGAATCTGATCGTGTACCCCACAGACATTAAAAGGATAAGAAAATACTGGAACAGCTCTATGCACAAGAATTCAACAACTTAAATAAAATGGATTAATTCCTCCAAACCTACAAACTACCAAAACTCACACAAGATGAAATAGATAACCTAAAGAACCCTATATCTGTTAAATAAACAAGTTGAATTTGTATTTTAAAACATTCCTTAAAGGAACAAAAACTTGTTGTTAAAATTCACAGAACTGTACATCAGAAGAAAGGAAGTCAAATTTACCACATGACAGCTTTGAGAGGAGGCCTGCATTCCTTGTCTCATGGCCCATTGAATTTCCAAAGTCAGCAGGGCCCAGATATCCTTTTCATAATGTTATCTTTTTGGTCCTGACTCTTCTGACTCCCCCTTCCCCACTTAAGGACACTTGTGATTACATTGGGCCCACCTGGCTAACCCACAGCAACTCTGCTTCTTAAGGTCATATTTATTAGCAACCTTAATTCTGTTTGCAACCTTAATTCCTGCCTGCCATGTAATATAGCACATCACAGGTTCCAAGGATGAGCTTGTGGATAGCCTTAGGAGGGCCACCAATCTGTCTACCTGAAACAGACAAGTGAATAAACAAAGTGTGCTATGTCCATACAATGGAATCCTGTGCATCAATGAAAATAAACTTTGATATACACAATAACTTGGATGAATCTTAAAGACTTTATGCTAATTAAATAAAGCCAATCCCAAAAGGTTACATATTTTATGAGTCCATTTATGGGGCATTATCAAGAAGATATAGTGATAGAGAACAGATCAGTGCATGTCAAGGGACAGAGATGGGGGAAGGGTATCACAACAAGGTGACAGCACAATGTAGCTGTCATGTTTGGTAATGAACTATGCATATGTTAAAATTCATAGAACTGCACATCAAAAGTAAAAAAGCCAAGAACAGCCCACTTCATACACACACAGATGCTCACTACAGTATTGGGTTGGGTTATGTTTTTTCTGTTCGGTGGATCTACTAGTGCTTACTTGTCTCTAACTTCATTCAAAATAATTTCATTACGTTGTATTGTGACAGCTGGCATATCAGCATGCATTTTTTTAAAAAATGTATCAAAATTGGTGAATTTTTGTGCCACCATTTTGATATTGAAGATGGAACAAAATATGCAACATTTTCAGTATATTCTGCTTTATTATTTCAAGAAAGTTAAAAATGCAAATGAAGCACAAAAAGATTTGTGTAGTGTGTGGAGAAGGTGCTGTGACTGATCAAATGTGTCAAAAATGGTTTAGGAAGTTCCTTGGTACTATTGACAATGTGGTCAAATAATTCTTTGCTGTGGGGCTGTTTTATGGATTGGAAGATGTTTAGCAGCATCCCTGGCCTCTACCCACTAGAAGCCAATAGCAGAAGAGAGCCAACATACTCAAAATATCCAAATCAATAAAGTTATGGGTGAAAATAAAAATGTGTCTTTTAGTTTATGGTGAAAAAAAAATCCATGATGGACGTTTTGGCCAAGCCAATAATTTATGCTACCAAGGGAAAGAAAAACTGGCCAAAGATGCTACACCATCAGACTCTGGCATTTTGGTGGTGAGTCCACAACGGCTTCTATAGTTTTCACCGAAGCTTCCCTGAAACACTGAATCTATTTGAGCCTCCATTTTCTCACTTCAAAATAAAAATAATATTAACCTTATTGGGCCATTAATAAGATTAAATAAAAATGTGTATGTAAACATCCTGACATGAAAAGATGCTCAACTGCGTTAACTGCTTTGTTTTTGCCAACCTGTTGGAGTGTCTGAGCTCTCGTGTCTTCTTTGTCCCAAACACTGAGAACCTTTTGAATTTGGAATAACCCAGGGCTGTGAGTGGAGAGACAAGTGTTCACAGGAGAGATGGGTAGGATCCCACAATACGACAAGGATATTCCTGAGATGCGATAGCTGCCCACAAATACCTTATATAAGGTCTATCTGTGAGACATATTTCATTCTCATTTTCTAAGTACAGTCAAAGGTTTTCATCACTGACATCTATCCAGATGTCCTCCATACCTTTTTCTAAGCCCCCCCCCCACCAGCTTCCCATTCCTACGTCTCTTGCATGGACCTCGTAAGTCTCTGAGGTGGACTAGAAGAGAATGGTCATCTATGTATTTATTCTCTTGTTCAAACAGCATTCATTGGATATCTCTGATTGCCAAGCACTGAGCTCCACCTCAGGGATACAGATATGGATCAGCTTCTCTCCCTGACCTTGAGGTGTCCACAGTCTCAGTGTTGAAGGTCACAAAACATGAGGTTGGTGGGGGAAGGCACCACCAATTGTACCACTGTGGATGTTAAAACACAAGAGTTTTCTTTTTATAATTTTTTATTGTATTTTTTCCATTATCATTCAGCCCTCTTAAATAAAACACAAGAGGTACTCCTGCTTCTTGGGAAGAAGTACCAGAGAGGGAGTAGGGAAATATTCCAGAAAGTCATAATGACAGGAATGCACAGGGAGTGTTTCAGAGCAAAAATGTGATTATATACTTAACAAAAATAACATAACCCCTTACAGTCATATGTTTTAAAAGGTTAGCTTAGACTGACTAAGACAAAGCAGTGCTGTGGGTTGCCATGGCAGCCTTTATTGAGGTTCTGTGCTTGGGCACCGGGGCTACAGATGGTCCTGGCTTTTAGTTTTAGAGTAAGAATCCATTTCTTTCCCCCTTGAAACATCTAACTCCCAGCTTCCAGGTCTTTAAATTCATTAAATACACAAATACATCAAATCAGTTAAGAAATATTTAAAGATATTGTTTAAGACCTTGACCGTGGCTAAGTAGCTAACAGCAATCCGTTCCAATATTTTTTGAGGGCCTCGGTGGCAGGGCCCTGTGGTAGAATCAGAATATTTAATTCCCAGTTCTCTCCCTTTGGCACTTCCCATCCCCGGAAAGGAGAACGAGAGAGCTACTAGGGGGCAGTGAATGCTGCCACTCATTAAGAAGACAGCTGTGACATATCAGAGGCGGGCCAGGTCACGATTGGCTGGGAAAAGTAAGAAATGATTTCACAAAGGTGGTAAAGGTAAAGATGTGGAAGAGAGAAAGACACAGAGAAAAGGCACATTTGGCAAGGCTCAAGAACAAGCTTAGCTCCACCTCACAAATCCAGGAAAGGAATGGGTCTCATTGGAAGGGACATGGTTAGCAAGACAAGAATGGTGATACTGACCAATGGCCACTGGATTTGGACTTTAGTGACCTGTTTAATGAAAGGTCCAATTTCAACAGACAAGTGGAAATAAAAAACAGTTGTAAACCAATCCCAGAATTATAAAGACATATTTGACAACCGGAGAGAGTCAATTCTATTTGTAGGCAGAAGGAAAGGATTTGGAGTGGAGAGAGAGAAAAATAATGGTAATGAAACCAGAGGATGCAAACCAGGCTAGAATCACAAAGTTCAGAGAAAAGCCCTGAGAAAAAACAGGTCACCTTCCTCCTTCTGGTAGTTTCTCTTTTTGGACCTGGTTCATTTCCTTTGTGGCTCTTGTTACAATCTATAGTCATCCTCACTTGTATATTCACATGTGCATTTGTTTGTTTGCATGCTATCAGCTTCCCCTGAACGCGCCCTGAGGACAGGATTACAGACTGCACCGTGTATATAAAAGGTTCGCAGAAAATCATCTGTAAACGAAATGAAAAATGAGGTGAGGAGCAAGTGCAGATGCAGAAAGATGAAGTGGAGAGAAGGAGCCTGAGGGAGTGTCGAACTCCTTGACCTTCTGGGAGGAGTGGCAGGACCACCACTCAGAGGGAAAAGGGTCTGAGCAGGTCGGAGGTGAGGAAAGCGGGAAGTGAATAGTCAGGAGTGAGGGAGAGGGGGTGAAGAGCTGGATGGTGTGACTGGGGGCTGGACCAAAGAGAAAGGATCTGTGACTTTCTCCAAAAATTCTTGGCCATCCCGGCAAAGGAGAGACAAAAACAACTGGGAGCTGCTGACGGCTGGAACTGGTGAGGCAGGTACAGCAGGACAAAGTGGTCTCAAACTCAGTAACTGGCCAATGCTCCCATTCCTGACTTAATAGGTTAGGACAGCGATTGTCGACCTTTTCAGCTCCTGGCACACATAAACTAATGAGTAAAATTCTGAGACACACCAAAACACATATTTTTTGGCCAATCTAACCAAAAAATAGGTTTAATTTTGATTCATTCACACAGGACAGCTCTTGTGTTGGCTGCTGTCATTTTTCTATTTGACAATCTAAGGGAAAAGAGGTCAGTGCCCCTGACTGAATAGTCAGGTGTTGCATGTTTTAAAAATTATTGCGGCATACCAGGGTTCCGCAGCTCACCACTTGAAAATCGCTGGGTTAGATCAGAACCAACTCACTTAAAAAGAATATTCAGCCATGCCTACCTTGCATTTTCATCTTCCTTGAAGGTATAGGCCACAGCTTGATGGAAGAACTATCCTTGAGGATCAGAATCTGAGTGATCACTTCAAGCCCTTAGAATTTCTGGGGCAGGATGAAGGCGAAGAGGTAGCTGATGGGAGAACCACAGGTGGAATTTGTTAGCTAATGCCAAAATAAAATCTGAGGCATATCGTCAGCTCCCAATTTCTGCAGCTTCTCCATGGCATTTGCTCTCAAACCTCTGCATTCATCAGAATCACCTGGGGTGCTTGTAAAACAGATCACTGGGCCCACCCTTAGAGTTTCTAATTCAACAGTTGAGGAGTGGGACCCAAGAATCTGCATTTCTAACCAGTTCCCAGGTGATGCTGTTGTTTTGTCTGGGGACCCCTCGGAGAACCACACTTCTAAGGCAAAGGGCTGCCTCTTTGTGCTTCTATATGTCACTTTGCTCCTGCCTTTTTGTAACTGACAGAACCATTTATCTAGTGACTACTAGCTCCAGGCAATATTCTACTTCCTAGAACAGAGCCTGATCCGGACTAGACATTCAGTAAATATTTGTTGAATAAATGAGTAAACAGTGAACAAAACCCAGACACAATCCCTGCCTTCATGGAGCTCACAGACTGGTGATGGAATCTACATTAAAATAATAATTTCACAAATAAATATATAATTACAAATGGTGATACATGCTAGGAAAATACCTTCCAGGGTGCTACCAGAGTCCTATTAGCTAGGGAATTGAAAAAGCCTGGGGAGGCAGGGGTGCGTGTGGTGAATGGAATCACAATTGATTTCAAATGATTTCACCAGGATGCAAATGCTTGTGGGAGTTATGGGCGTGGGGCTCCAGAGTCCACCACACTGGCCTTCCCTCTAAATTTCACGGCACCCACCACAGCATGACCGGGCAAACAGTAAGTGCTCTGCAATTGTGAACAACTGATGATACACCAGTGTACTGACTGATGGTTCACTCAGCAACATGCTAACTGGTTCTGAAAGTTAGGGAAGCAGTGTGGGCTACTAGCTTCTCACCTGTAAAACAAGGGAGGTGGTTTCTATCGCTATTCCTGAACTGGGGTTGGAACCTCAGTTCCAACTGTGCACTAGAACCCTCTGGGGTGCTCGGAGGTCAGGCCTGTGTCCCACCTCCAGAACGCCAATTTAACAGGTGTGGCGAGCAGCCTGGAAATCGGTGTTTTTAAAAACTCCCCTAAGTGATTGTAATGTGTAATCCAGGTGGAGAGTCAGCAGGTTTAAAGGGGTTCTAAGTGATTCCTATAATTGGTTGCAGTAGCCAAGTTCTACAATATTATGAGTTAAAACCCCAACATCAGAAGTTTTCATTCTTGGTTTCTGAATATAATTCCATTTTAGCTAAGATGGGTTTCATTTTAAATGAGCCTCTCAGAATGAAGCTATGTTTCAATATAATTACAGTTTCTCTCTCTTGGGTTTTTTGAAAAATGCTTAGAATTGTATTCAATTTGAACTCTAGCTGAAAGGTAGCATAAACAAGATCTTGGTAAAAGCTCCTTCCTCTCCAGATGCTGCAGGTCTTGCTGATGGCACCTGTTACCGTTTTGTTCAAGAGTTCTTTAGAGTCGCTCCAAGCTGGTGCCAGGGAGTAACTGAAGAGATGCTCTTTATTCCGAAAATCCTGTCCATGTGACTTTTTAGATTCAGTGAAAAAGACCCCTGTTTTGAAATATTTGTTATTTTGTCTCAAACATAAGTGTGTATTCAGTAAGTTTTTCTCCATCTTGACTTGGATAATTAGTCTAAAGCTTATGATTTAAGATCGGTTTATTTGCTGCCAGTTATATTAATCCACAGGAGAAACATCAGCTACACTTTACCTCGTTCACAGTGACCTTGCCCAACATCTCTGTCTGCTCCTCCCATTTTATGGCGCTTTGTCTCCGAGATCTTCTCCCATCCAGGAGTGTGCTGGCAAGTATTTACCAACCTGTTCTTGGGCCTCGGGGTGAGGAACCCTGATTGTAGTGTTTGCCTTTGTCTATGGTGTAAATGCTCCCATCCCAGCCTGTTTTAACCTATGAGCATGTCCCCGAACACAGACTTTAGAAGAGATATGCATTATGGGCTTTGACGACCTGGTACCAGCCAGCTCCTGCATACCACTGTGCCCAGCTCTGAGGCCGTCCCCAGGCAGAAGAATACAATCTGGTTGTTTGTTATTTGGTGTCAAGTACGACATTCTTCCGTCTCTTCTGAATCCACCTTCCCACCCTCTGTCCCCATCAACACGTGTACATACATCTGTTCCCTCAAGGTCCTTCCACTCATTCCAAATAAGAAGGCTCTGATAGACACTAAAGGTAGATTTAGACATTTCATGGATTAGATTTCTACATTTGCTACCACCAGTTGTGTGTTTAAGCAGGTCACTCAACTTCTCAGAGCCTCAGTTCTTCCTTTCTAAAACAGGGGTGACAATACTGACCTTTCACAATTGTTGTTAAGCAAGGAAGATGCATGATAAGCCATACTTCTCAATCTTGACTGTGCATCAAAATCACTTGGAGAGCTTGTTAAAACACAGGTTGCCAACACCCGACACATGCATACCGAGTTTCTGATTCAGAAGGTCTGAGCATCTGCATTTCTGACGAACTCCCAGGTGATGCTGATGCTGCCTTCTGGAAACCAACCACACTTGGAGTAGCACGGTGATAAAGCACCTCGTGAATTTTTAAATGCCATGTAAACGTAAAGAGTTTTTAAAAGAAGAGGTCTGTGGCTTAATGCCTCATCTCTCTTGGCCCTGGAGGATGCGTGTATTTATATGAATCCTTCAGGAAAATACAATCCTGTCGTGGCTTTGGAAAAGAATGAATTCTGTGCATTTCAACAAAGGGTTTAATGAGTTACACACTGAGATTCAGGGATGCTGGAAAGGCACCATGTGGCTCAGAATTCCTTCCTCTGAGGATTTCTTCAGTCCCTGGAAAGTGCAGGTCACGTTTTGCATGTTCAGGGATGTTACAAGACCAGAGGTCTGGCCTTCTTCCAGTGCCTCCCTGTTTAGGGCATGGCTTCGTCATCCAACTGATTTCTAGGCCAGAATCAAGTCCTGTTCATTTTACCATCTAACTATCTTTCAATTCCATTCTCTTCTGTCCATCGCACCACCACCGTCACCACCGAGGACAAGCTTCTATCTTCTCTCTGCTCAGTTGCTACAGTGGCCTCCTAACTTGTCCACTTGCATTTAACTCTGTCCCTCTTTAAAGCACTCTACTCTTAGGCAGAGTGATGGTCTTAAGTGCAAGGGATCCTGTCTCCACCATCTGCAATGACTTCTTTCTTGCTCTCAAGGAAAAGACAAGACTTCTGAATGTGGCCTAGAGAACTCTTTGCGAGCTGGCCCCTCTAAATCCCTCTAGCCTCACTTCAGGCAATTCCAGCCACATAGTGGTCAACGGAAAACCTACAGGGAGATTCAAACAATAAAAAAAAAATATTCCTTGCAATGTTTGCAAGACAGACCAACCTTCAAAAGAATGGGACACCCTAAATAAAGGATCAAGTGGGTATTTAAAGAAAAATACTATAAAGTTACAATCAGTCTGATTGCTATTTTCATTGCTCAAAGACAGTTCTTCACTCGATTATTATATCTGCAAGGATCATTATATATCTGAAGACATCAAAGTTATGAACGAGATAAAATGGTTTTTAACTTTCAGGAAAGGGCTCAAGGCTTTATCCTGAAGACTAGGACTTTCGATGACATATTTCTGATTTTTTTTTTTTTGTGGTCATCTCATGATGCAAAGTCGCTTTTGTTTTCCCCTCGGATGGCATGTGCAATGTGCACCCTTAGTTAGAAATGAGTTTAGGACTTCCACAACATCATTCCCATTTGACTGATGATGAAATCAAGGCTCGAAAACATATGTTGCCACAGCCTAGGTGAGCAAGTAGAGGAATGGAAGTTCAGTCCCTCCCAGCTGGGTCACAGTGCCCTCTGGTTCTAAGGGCCTAATGAACCCTTCCCAGTGGAGGGTCAGATGCACTGCAAACTCATAAAACATTTCGGGAGGCGAGGGGGATGAAAGGAGGAGATGATCTTTCACAAGCTGTCCTCAAGCATCTGGCTTAGAAAATGTCAAATCAGATAGTCCCAAGACATTGAAAAGGGCAGAGACTATGAACTCTGCATTTGCATAACCGATGCGAAACTCCTGGGTACCTTTGTCCTTGTTCTCACTGCTCCGCGATAAGCAGACATCAAAGTAGACTGACAATACTGCTGTTTGTTTAAAGCTTTAAGTTTGAGGAATTGGCTCCTGTTTGACTTCACACAATAAAATGTTAATTGAACTTCACAGTTGAAAAAAGTAAGAATACCTTATTTGCATAATGGCAAATGTGTCAGGTCTTCAATAAATCTTTGATGTCGAGATTCGGTGCTGTGCTTCATGGTGATAGTGGCTGGAACATTTGAAGCAGCATTTTCTCCAAGCTTCCTTTGAAAGTATCAATTCTGGATTTAATCCTATGGGCTCCTCTATACTTATGGTATGTGATTTGATGGGAGAAGCACAGCTTGCCCTAGTTTTGGCCTGAACGGTGTCTCAAAAACTCTAGTCTCTGCAATTTATATTCACCTGCAAAGCAAATGACATACACTTATGCTTAATTACCTCCCTGTGTTGGCCAGAATTTAGTGCCTAAGTTGATTAGAAGGAGATGGCTCTGAGCTCATCCCACTTTAAGAAATTCTCTCGAATTTCATTCCTAGTACCTCCCTGCTGACTCTGCATCCCTGTGGGTTTGTGGCGGGAGGAGAAGTGAGGGAGAAGAACATCATTTTGGATGAGTGGAGATAGGTATAGTGCTCCAAACGGTTGTTCCAACCCCAGGTCTTCTGGACAAGAAAATCCAAAGACATAAAGCCCCCCAAAACAATAGCATGGGTCACAGCAGTTGTCTGGGCATGAATACCCCCGCCAAGTAATGGGTGAAGTGTACTTCCAAAGGACACAAGAGGTGGTGGGGGCATGGACGTAGCTGGCACACTTCTATGGGCACACGTTTATAAAGGAGAGAGGCACCCATAAGGTCCCTGAAGCACCATGGCCTCAAGGACAATTTTCCTTAAAATGTTCAAATGACCCCAAGATGCCTGAGAACAGAGTTGCAGGTGCAAGTTATACAAAGTAAGCCTTACCAAAGAAGACCAAAACCACTAGGGAGCTGAAAAACAGCTGAACAAAGGGTTCAGGGAAGCCTAGAATTTAAAGGAAACTGCTTTTTGTATTATTAAGGTTGCATTGCCAAAGTGTGCCACTCAGCCCAACTCCCCATTTACTGTGGAACAGATCACCTCCCACAAATCCACACGGTCACAGGAGGCAGCAGGAGAAGAACCTCCCCAGTTTGGGCCAGTGCATAAGAGATTCCAGTCAGTCTGGGTCTTCTGTCTCTCACTGAGGAGATGCAAACCAGGGAGTTGTTGGCTGTGGTTATCCTGCCATGTGGATTGGAAAATCGAGACAGGTGGTTTGGACCAAGAAGAAAGAATGAGGCAGTTGCACAGAGAAAAGTGGGGACAAGGGACACAGCAGGAAAATATCCTGGCTCCCAACAGCCTTCCCCACTTCCTGGGTTCCTGCCACCTGACTGACCCCTGCCCTTGCGCTGTCTGGGATATCCTTAATTTTTTATATTCAGTCCAGTTTTTCTGTAGGCCAACTAATGCTAGTGGGATTCTGCTACAGGATTCTCCTGGTTATAACAGAAGCCAAAGTATGTCATTTATATATGCAATACTAGTTACAAGTCAAGAACAATAGCCCTGTGGGAATAAATGAAGACCACCCAAATGAGAACAAAGAGAAGCTATCAACTTATAGTCTGGCACAGCAAGGGTGTCGGCACCATTACTGGCGTTTGGCAGAAACTCAAACGCAAGCAATGGAATAGAAAAGCTTTGCAGTGAGAAAAGAAAAGACTTCAGGTGTGCCCTACTTGGAGGCTGTTAGCCTGAGATGCTGGAGGTGTGCTCATACTATCTGATTTGTTTGGGGAGTATGTGTGACTTTCTATGGTTGGTTCTGAGTTGGGGTGGGGAGGATAGAAAAAATAGAAAAGTTGGCAATTATTGACTGGGTCTTGATCCTTCTAGGTCAGTTACTACAGAGTTCTTTTGTTATATATGGTCTGACCATTACCTGTTTGTATATTCAGTCTCTCAGAACAAGTATTCATTGAATACCTCTCAACTGGTGAAACTGATAGTCTCACTCCTGGCTGCAAGTCAGAAGTGCCTGGGAAGCTTTAAAACCACCACCTGAACCCATGAAACCAGAACTTCTAGGGATGGTGTCTGGGGAGCCCAGACATCAGTACTTCCAACGGTTCCCTAGGCGATTCCGATGTGCAGCCCTGGCCAACAGTCAAACCCGTGGAGAACTGACCCAATCCTTGGTGAGGCTGCCTACTTCTCCATTGGTCCTCTTTTCTAGAAGACATATGATTGCAAGAACTTACAAAAAAAATGGGCAGAGTGGTAAAATTCAGAAGCCATGAAATAAGAAAAGTGGCTTATCCCAGGCATGGGGTAGCCACCTAATACTTTTTAAAATAAAAGTGTGTCCTAGAATAAGTGCATTTCCTAATTTTGTGTGTGTGTGCACTTCTAAGGCTATTCCCTGGTAGCAAAGGCTCCTTGGGGTTTTTAAGTGAAGATGTGGAAGATCTTGCATAGTAAGAGCTATCATTTATTCATCACATTTCATGCTCTAGACATTATGCTGAGCACTTTGTGTATTATCTATCCCATTTAGGCTACACCATTACATCTCACAGATCTAAACAGAAATGTAGATGTACTCCAGAGAACATATTTGCTCCCAAATTATCATATACTTATTTCATTAACAAGCTTTTATTAAGCAACCGCTACATGCCAACACTAGTGTATGTTCTAGGAATGTGATATGAGGACACTAAACATGGTTTTTAAAACAATGGAGCTGAAAAATTATGTGAGAGGTTAACATTAATAAAATATTCATATGATGTATCACTACAATTTGTATTAAGGTTGTGAAGGGAAGGTATAGCGAGCTAATAATTGATAAACTTTTCCAGTAAAGGCTCAAAGAGTAAGTATTTTAGGCTTGAGGACCATACAGTCTCTGTTGCAACTACTTAACCCTGACATTGCATTGAAAAATCTGCCATAGACAATATGTAAATACGCAGGTGTGGCTGTGCTCCAATAAAACTTTATTTCTAAAAACATGAGGCTGGCTGGATTTGGCCCAAGGGCCACAGTTCACAGACCTCTGGATTATACCGTTGAGATTTAATCTACTTTGAGAAGTGAAGGAAGACTGGATTGTGTCAACAATGGATCTTGTATAGTGTGGCCTCCAGATAAAACAAACGTGGTGCCTGGATGCAGCCAGCTGGTGTTGGATGACGCCATCATTCATCCATTCACCAAACACGGGCTCAGTGTTCACTACACATCAGTCACTCTTCGAGACAGAAAAGAATAAGAAATGCACCCCATCCCTCCTCAGAAGCTCAGTATTTAGTGGAGAGCAGACTCATAAATAGACAATTACAATACAATAACAATGACTGCATTATATCTTGAATTTTAGATCCTGTGTGGTACCCTTCACAATATGTGTTTTATTTTGTAGCAAGCACATTATACTCTATGTATTTGTAAAAAAATATTTAGCATCAGAAATCTTGGTAAACAATTGTTGGGTTTTTCTCCCCCCCAAAACTGGAAAATCTTATCATGGTAACTGAAGAGAGAACAAACAGCCACTTTAATATCTGGCTAATTTATCATGTCATGGAACAGGTGTGGGGAGAAAATGATGGTCTGAAACGATCAGGAAAACAATCACGTTAAAAAAGGAATTAACAAAGGGAGCCCACTAAGAGGACTAACTTAGCTATTTTATTTTGGTCATTAATAATCATAAATAAATGAGCTGAAGATTGCCAGAATAATCAAGATGATTAACCTTCTGCCAAGCCATAGACAGCCCAAAGCAGCTCTTAGGATGTGTGACAAATGTAATTCAAGAGGCCACCTCCAAGGGCTTAGTTAAAAGGCATGAGCTATGGTGCTATGAAGAGTTATAATAAATTAAGCAGCTCCGTGTAGAACAGTGGTTCTTAAACCTGAGCCCGCATCAGCATCACCCGGAGGGCCTGTTAGAACTCAGGTTGCTGAGTGCCACTCCCACGCCGCCAAGACTCTAAAACGGCAGATCTGGGATAAGGCCCAAAAGTTGGAATTCCTATTCAGTTTCCTGATGCTGCAGATGCTGCTGGTCAGGGACCATACTGTGGCTATGGACCCTGGGTGCACATTAATGTCACCTGGGGAGCTTTTTACACATTTCCAGACCTTTACAAAACAACTGAATCATAATGTTCAGAGATATGCCATAGGCGGGAGGTATTTTTCGAAGGTCTATAAGTAATCCACTGTGAAACCAGAGATGAGAACCACTAGGTCGGGTAAATGCCAGCAATGAACATTAGTAACTCAGAATTTACACAAGAATGATTATGTGGCAAAGAGGAAAATAAAAAATAATAATTTAAGCCCCGAGAGCCTCAGTCAAAATCCCAAATGGGACCTTCAGAAATGGGTGTCATTTTTTGGGGTAATTTAGAGTTGCAGAAGGTTCCAGATGAAAAAATCTAGCATGGGAATTTTACTGAAACCTAATTTACAAGAGAGAGTGGGGCGTGAACGAGCACTTTGGATAGGGTAGATGCGGAATTAGGTAACCTGGAAAAAATTGCTAAATCACCTCCCGAAACATAAACACCCACTAGACAGGAGTAGACTTTAATCTGGCTGTACACACGTGCGGTATTTTCTCTCTGTAAAAGAGATTTTAACGTAAGTGCCTCTGAGCCCCAGCTCCTTCCAAGGGAAACCGCTCTGCAGCAGGTTTTGTCTAGATGACCAAGATTTCCCATTTTTTCACCCCACCCATTCTTATCCTGTTGCACCCCTTCAGCCCAGCTAATGGGGCTTGGATGGGCTCCTGACAACAAAGATAGCCAATCATCTGCCTATAACAAGTCCTCCTGGGGCCTGGGGTTCTGCCCAAACAGAGATGATGGATATTTGTTAAGCCAATCAGATTCCCTCTCTCATTATTGGATTTAGAAGTAGGGAAAGAAAAAGGCAAGTAGAGATTCGAGGCAGAGGTGGGCAGACATCCCTGAAGGAGTGGATGCACTAGAGAAGCTGGTCCTGGTAGTGGTGGGCGGGGGCAGGGAGGGTGGTGTCCAAAGGGCAGATGCCTGAAACACCTTGAACTGCCGCAGAACCCAGTCTCTCTCCACCTCCTGGCTTTAGAAGACCAAACCCACTGAGTAGATTTGCATGAAAGCCCTCATCCCTCTTTGTCCCAAATGTACTTTAGAATGACTACCCCATTTCTGAGTTCCTGAGTCGCTGCTACTCTTGAAGAAGGAAGTAGCCTAACTGGCAGGAGTCTGTCACATGGCAAGTTCTTGCTTGCCTTCAGGGACCATGCTTCTCTGTCCTCTCCTTTCGCATTTATGCTCATTCCCTCTGTGGGCCTGTCACGGCATGTTATGGGCATGATCTTGTCTGAGCACAAGCTCTGTTTGTTTAGGAGCTTTGAAATTTAACTTCTCTGGTGTTGGGGTCTCTGTCTTTTTCTTTGGCTTTATTTTGGGCCCCTCTATACCTCATAGAAGGTGAAGAAGATGGAGCAGAACAGTAGTCAGGCATCTCATAGAATCATCTGTGTGTGCGTTTACACATATATCTGAAGTCAGACAGCCTTGGGTTAAATCTCAGCCCTACCTCTTCCTAGCTGTGTGACCTTCAGTGGGCAGAGCTAATAATAGACCCCCTCCCCATTCAGTTGGGAAAAATAAGTGAAATATATATGTAAAAATCTTAGCCCACTACCTGGTACAATGTATGCATTCCATCAGTGCCAGCTATGATTATTGTGCAAATACAAGAGATTATTTCCCCATCTAAAGGTCTATCTGAAGAGGAATGGATTTTCACACTTAGAAGTTGGTGAAAGGGCCTGACAATCAGATTGGCTTCTCAGTATAGGTCTCTTGCCTATAACTAGGAGTTAAGTTAGAGTTGCAGTGACAGAAAGCCATCTGGAACCTTCGGATAAGCAGCAGTGAACCATTCTTCAGCCTCTGAGGGATGCTGTGAGCTTCATCTAGGAAGTGAGGCTGCCCCATGGGCAATTAAAATACAGTCAAGGAGATAAGAAAAGCCGCACTAATTAAAACATAGCACATGTGGTCATGAGGGACTCATCAGCCTACCTGTGATCTCACACTTGCCTCATCCACTCTGCAATTTCAAGCCCCAGTCCTGCCTTCCGGGACGGGATCCAGGCACGTGAGGTTCCAGGAGGGAAAAAAACAAGTGAGAGAAGCCCTCCGGTCATAAACTCTTTAATCCTGACATCAGGTGGCAAGCAAGCCTTCTTCAGCAAGTGAACTCACACAGTCAAAAGACTTGTGCCAGATCAGAGTGACTATGTTTGTCTTTTACAACTCCAAACAGGCATAAGAAGGAAGAGAAGACTGTGGAAATGCCAACATTTGCAAAGCTCTTGGAAACAGAGAAGTAAGTCTTACTAAGCTTCCATACACTAAAGTCTGGGCTGCCAGTTCTTCTAGATTCTGATCCTGCACATAAAAAATTTAAATATTTTAATTGTTAAATGAATATAAACTGACTGCAATAAACTTTCAGCATCCCTAAATGGATGGGAGAAGTGTCTTCATGCCTGGATTGTTAAATAAATTAGAATATAATAACATTCTCAGCTTTAAAAATAAGCTGAATAAAATAAAATGTTACAGGACAGATAATAACAACTTAGACTAGCTAGGGCAGTAGGAGCTTCTACTAGAACGTCCTGTGTTGAAGCAGTGTCCTTGATCTGTGCTAATAGGGTGCTCATGAGCCACATGGGCAGCAAAATGTGGGCAGCACACCTGAGACACTGAACATTTAATTTTACTTAATTGAAACTTAAATAGCCACGTGTGGCTAGTGGTTACCATTTTGGAAGTTGTGTAAGGATCAGAGATCAGGTTAAATCTGAGGTAACCCAATAATGTGCCTTGCATGCAACATCTCAGAATTAACATAAGCTATTTACCTATCACTTGTCTTCTCAAAATAGAAAAATAAAGTCAGAATGCACAGTGTCCCAAAACACATACCAAACAAAAACTGGTCATCTGAGCTTTCTGATTAGCTCAGCTTTCAGATAAAGAGGCAATTGCCATACATTGGGTTGGCCAAAAAAATCCACAATTGTTTTTTTCCCCATAAAGCTGCACTAGACTGTCATGAAAAATAAATTAATAGATAACAAAAGAAGATTTTTTTATAGATCATTATCCTTAAACTCAAATTAAAATTGAAAGAAAGATTCTCATACTTACGATGCCCCCACAGAATGGCACCTGGACGGAAGAGCTCTGATCTCCCTTTACCACTACGGCAACGTTGAGGAGCTGTGACAGAAACTGGCCTGCAAAGCCTAAAATATTTTTACCTGGCCCTTCAAGGAAAAGTTTGCCAACCTATGACTTTGATGATTACAATGCTGTACCGTTAGTGTGATAATTGAGGAAAGTATCAAGTGCTGTGGGCATCAAGGAGTTTGTAACTAAAGGGTCCAGGGAAAGCTTCCCAGAAGACTGGATCTTGAAGGGTAAATCGTTGAAGAATATGTTTGGGCTAAACTGTGTCCCATCCAAAACTCCTATGTTGAAGCCCTGACCTCCCAGTAACTCAAAATGTGACTATTCAGTTGGATAGTGTCATTGAAGCGGTGATTAAGTTAAAATGAGGCCATTGAGGTGAGTTCTAAACAAATCAGACCAGTTTATAAGAAGAAGAGATTTGGACACACAGGGAGACACCAGAGACACACAGAGGGACAACCGAGGCTGCCCACAGGGCTCGGAGAGAGGCCTCAGAAGAAATCAAACCAGCTAACACCTTGATCTTGGAGTTCTGTTGTTTAAGCCCCAGCAGTCTGTGGTATTTTATGGTAGCCCTAGCAAACAACACAGCTGTAGAAGAGGATGTTATTATAGATCAGGGGAATCAACGTGGCCAGAGCCTCTGGGCATGAATAGCTATGACATTTTCAACAAATGGTAAAAATGTGTCTTTGGAGAATTGTGAATACTTACACGGGAAGTGAGGAAAAAAGACACAACGGAAAAGGGAGTCGATGCTGAAGCATTCATTTTATCCCCTGGGCAGATAGTGAGCTTGTAGAACTTGGTTTCTAGAATGGTCATCCTGATGGTAGATAAGAGAACAGCGTCAGGGAGACCAGTTGGGAAGCTTGAACCAGAGGTAACAAAAACCTGAACTAGGGTATATTGCCCAAGGAGCACAGAATAATAAGTGAATTGAAGAGACATTTCTGAGGAAAACAAAAAGATTTTGTTGAAGAGTTGGATTTGAAAGGAATGGTACAGTAAAACTCCGGCCTCTGTAAAATTAAATTGAAAAATTAAATTAAAAGTAAATTGAAACTGGTCCCTTACCCAACTGTATATTTATTTCTAGCCCAGGAATGACGGGGATGCTATTTTAAAAGGCCGAGTAAACTGCACTTTTTAAGTTTCAAGATGTGTCAACTTAAAAGGATTTCTAGATAGAGAAAATTAGGTCTTTTATAAACGAAAATAGAAAAATGACAGATGAGATGGTTAGTTAGAAGCACACAGAACAAGGAAACACAGTTTATCAGCGGAAGTGTTGGAAGGGGGGTGGGGAGGGCCTTACCAAACAAACAGAGATGGCAGCCTGAAAAACGAGCTCTGTTTTTGTGAGACTGGATTAGAAATTTATTACTTTAATATAAATTTTCAACTGGTGACAGAGTTTTAAAATTACAGCATTGTTGCACAAAATATGGGTGTTTTGTCCTGCATTAAAACATTTGCTCTTAATAATGTGATGCTCTTTGAAATGGATACCCCAATTATGCAGTTGTTCATTCCGGAATGAAAGATAGCCAAAGAAGAACCAGCCCAGCCAGACCTAACAGTTGAAGACACCCTCCTTTCCAGAGGTCTTATTTGAAGAATTTCAGGAATCAAAAAGAGCAAAATCTCAGTTGTTTAAAAGAACATTTCCTCGTGTTTTTGATCCTACATATCCATTGTGAGCTGTCAAAGTTGCTGGCTGTCATAGCAGAAGGAAAAGAGGAAATGGCAAAACATACCCTGACACTTAAGTTTCTACACGAAAAGATGCACATCATTGCCAAAGCGTGTTACGTGGCCACACTTAACTTCCAGCCGGTGGGAAAAAATCCTATCAGGTGCTGAGAAGGAGAGGGTGCTGGAATATGAAATAGAACATTTGTGAAAAGTCTTAATGGATAACTAGGGCGGAAGATGTCTCAGGGCCTCAAAGCACTTCCAGTGAGTAAGCTGTACTTTGTATTTTTCTGTGAAATAGAGCTGCAGAAACTTTTGGCAAAAAGCCCTAAGTGACCATCTCAATGAAATTTGAAAGGTATGCAAGAAAGTCCATTTGTATTATTCATTTATAATCTTGAAGAAAGTAATAATGCCCAAAGAGTACTCTAACAATAATAGCTAACATTTACTGGATGCTGAATACATGCCAGGCTCTATTCTAAGTGCTTTGCATGTATTGACTAATTTTATACTCCTACCAACCTATGAAAAGGCCACAATTATTATCCCCAATTCCTGGATAAGTAATCTGAGGTATAATGAGATTAACTAATTTTTCCAAAGCCATATAGCTAGTAAGTGACAAAGAAAAATACCAAACCAAGCAAAATACCTCCGGAGTTAGCCTGCTTAATTACTTATTACTTGCACAATTAACAAATAAAACTAAATTCACAGTTAATTAAAGGAGCATTTCAGTAGCTGAAAGAATTAAACCAGATTATCATTTGAGATTTCATTTTCATTGCATTCCAAATTCTATCAACATTTCAATATTTACATTTCCAATAACACTAGATATTTATACTAAATTATTACATCATCTTCACCCATGTCACAATCAGGAACCATATATTTTTTTTAAATTACTTTATTGTTGTTCAATTACAGCTGTCTGCATTTTCCCCCACCAATTCCCCCCACCCCAGCCAATCCCACCTCCCTCCCTTGCTTCCACCCTCCCCCTTGAGGAACCATATATTTTTAAAACATCCTATTTTTCTAAAGAAGCCATTTAATATTCCCGGTACTAA
The DNA here is from genome assembly GCA_007922815.1 of Macrotus californicus. Taxonomy (NCBI): domain Eukaryota; kingdom Metazoa; phylum Chordata; class Mammalia; order Chiroptera; family Phyllostomidae; genus Macrotus; species Macrotus californicus. The sequence goes on along the minus strand of VMDR010005754.1, from coordinate 9,631 downwards.
AGAGATTTGGTATTTTACGTGAAATTTGCCTTACTGACTGTAAAGGGTCAAATTCCTTCAGATCAGTGTAGTGAACAATTACTACTCTAACTACATAGAATCATCTCTACCCCTCCCCTACTTTCTCCTGAAAATAGCCTCTTCCTGCTTTTTTTCCTCTACTCTGTCAACACAAAAACCTCTGGACCAATCATCTTATGTAAGTAACGTTAATTGGTCCAGGGGAAGGTGATCTGGGCCAATCACCTCTCAGAACCTGTCCTGGCCAGCAAACTGGTTCCAGAGTGAGCATTTAATCCCAGCTGTGCCACTGGGAGTCCTTTGCCAGGGATTTAGTAACTGAAAACAAGGTGAGTCCATCTCTTCCCAGGGAACTAAAACTATAAACGAAAAGTTCAGGTAGCTCCAGGCAACAGCTACATTTTCTTTCCATGTGAGCAGAGCAAGCCAGTTGAAAGAGTGAGGGAGAGAGAACTTAGGCAGAAAATAAAGACATGAACAAGCAAAAGGTAAAGAGAGAGGCCTGCCTGACATTGGCTTCTGGGCCCCACTGCTGCCCTTGAGGTCCGTGACACACCACAACGTCCTTGCTTCCACTGCTGTTACTTGGCTTTTTCTCATTTGCAGCCAAGACCGTCCTCATCAATACAATCAACTTCTAAAATGACTAATCCAACCGCTACATTATTGAAAGATTTCAAAAGGGAACATATGCATATTTGTAATAATGACTGCTTATGAGCCACCAAAGAAAATACAATGATCCAAGTTGAACAGAAGATTGAGGGAATGCCATGATGACTGATTACCTACATAACACAACCAGAAGAAAAGGGGTGGTTCCAGATTTTCTCTAATTTTTGCCTGTCCTGGCAAAAGGATAGAACCACGTGGTATCTACTACCTATTCAGAAAGAAGAAATGGTAGGCTAAAAATCATTTAAAGCATGCTATCAAGTGACTGAAATCCCAATTTCAGCATCCCTAGTAAAAGGCAAAATTTCAGGGATCTCCTCTTCCAAAGCTCTCTTATGGCAGGTCTATTACTTTGAGATTTTGATGAGATTTTATCTTCTTGGGCAGGTCCAATGTGTGTTTTTTCCAACACCACCAAGCAATTCTCCATTGCTCGGCAGACTGAGTATCCTACCGTTTAACTCAATTCTAACACTATCTACCTGGAGATAGTATCAGAACCCACAGGTTAAGGGCTCAGTTCCACAAAGTCTCACCCCTACCACTTCAGGTGCCAATTCTAAATCCAGGCTGTCACCTGTGCTTCTGAACCACTGGCTATAGATCAGATTCCTACCACCCTCTCCTTGGGTTCAAATATTCTGATAGATCAGCTCACAGAACTCTGAGACATTTACTTACATTCACTAGCTTATTATAAAGGTTACAGAAGAACAGCCAGATGAAGAAGTACATGGGGCTTCAAGGTACATGGGAAAGGGCTCAGAGCCTCCGTACTATTTCTGGATGCACTGCTCTTCCAGCACCTCCATGTGTTCACCAGCCTGGAAGCTCTTGGAACCCCATCCTTCTGGGTTTTTACAGAGGCTTCATTATACAATAATGGTTGAGTAAATCATTGACCATTGGTGACTGAATTCACTCTCCAGTCCCTCTCCCCTCCTGAGAGGTTGGGCAGTAGTAAAACTGAAAGTTCCAACCCTCTAATCAAAAGGTTCGTTTGCCTGGCAACCAGCCCACATCCTTAGGTTACCAAGAGGCTTTCCAAATGTCACATCATTAACATAAGACAACTTTCTCTATCTTTACTCAGGAAATTCCAAGGGTTTTAGGAACTCTGTGCCAGGAGTAGGATGAAGGCCAAATATATATTTATTAGAAATCACAATATCACAACTGGGGAACAAATTATTTCTCAAGACATTGATTATGGAAATGGTCATCAGGATTTCCTTCCAGTCATGAGGCTCTTGAATTTGGAGGGGGCCCAGCTTCACCTAAGGTGTTTTTCTATCCCCCTTCCCTTCTAACCCCGTGAATTATATGGACCACTCTCCTGATAGCCATTTTGACAATGTATACACTAGGATCAGCTAATTAGACAGATTTCCAGTTTTAAATAATAGAAAATTATTTCATTATTATCAATTCAATCAGTCCTTAATTATTCATGTTAATAGATGGGAATAAAATATAAATTATTCCAAGTGTCAGATAATTTCAATATAACTTTTACAGTTAAGTCAGTTTATCTGCTTTGTAGATTCTTCAAGATCTCTTCCCAACCATTATACCACAGGATCCTAGGTTATAAAAGAAGTACCACATTGGAAGGAACTTGAAACCAGGAATAGAAAAGGTGAGTTTTGACTATCACGAAATGGGGGAGTGGATGCATCTTAATGTAAAATATAAATGATTTTTGGATAATCCATTTGTCTGTCTCTTTACATAATAACAAAATAATTACTATAGCTGGTTTTGGAACACAGTTCCACACTCCAACATATACATACACATTCACCAAACCCACAAATGCTTCTTCTGTATGTTTGACTCTGTTGGTAGGCTTTAATGAGAAAGGCTAAGAAACAAGAGAAAACACTAGCTCCTATTTTATAGAGAATACTATTTTAGTCTTGGTTCCCCCAAAGGAGAACTCAAGGCAAAAACTTCTTTGCAGATAGGTTATTTTGAAATATGGTTCCTAGAGGGCAAGACTGCAAGACAGAGAAAGCAAAATAGGAATGCAAAGTCAACACAAGAATGACTTGTTGAGAGGGCCATTCCTATGAGCAACCATTGCTTGATCTACTGGGACCTTTCAACAAGCCTTATGTATTGTATCTCAGAAGTATCCACTCTGGGGACAAAAGAGGAGTATTTATCCATCTACTCCTCTACCTCAATGGTCAAGGGTGACTCATGTAAATTTCTGGGTTGCACATCTGTAAGTATGAAGAGAGCAGTATCCCATGATGTGATGCCAGAGAATCCTTAGGGTGAGAAACTAGAGGTCCATGGTTATGGCACGAGCCCATAGCAAGTCTCAGCCTAACTGCCCCTGCACGAAGAGATTAAAATCTGCAGGGACTCGTTTCCGCAGAGGTAGCTCAAGTAAGAAGTTGACCTGACAAATACTTTAAATAATGCACAAAAGCTGTCCAGTCGAATAAATAATGTCATAGGATTTGAAATAAAGAGATTCACATTCAAGGCACTTCTAGGAAGGTATTTTGTTTGGTCAAAAATGCCATTTTTCTGCTCATGAATGCGCTCCCATGATCATTTTGTTAATGGAAAAGAGGAAGAGAGTTTCCTCTTTATTGTTCCTGCCACCAAAGGGAAGTTCTGTCTAACACAAACTTTCAGCAGCTAAGAGTAAGAAAGACAGATGGCAAATTCCTAAAGTATGGTTTGATTGTTTGGTGGGGAGATGAAAGACAGAGTATCATGAGCTCAACAAATACAAGATCGTGCATGTCTAAAAATATTCAGCAGCAAACTAAGAAAAGTATTGAGTTAGAAGCTCTTGAGTAATCGTTATTTTTCATAGACAGTAACACAGAGTCTCCAGGTCAAATCATTCTCCAGGCTTAAAGGCGTCAAAACTCCCTAGGATTCAGCTTAAAATGATCTATGGACCTCATATTTATGTGGCCTTCCCATAGGAGTAGGTGCAAATTTAGACAAGATACTCTGTACAAAGATGAGGATCTCTCTTAATAAGAAAAAATTCACTCAAGGCTTCGATCAATGCAGAGACCAAAGATGTGACAAAAAGAAAGTTGGAAAAATTAGTCTTTGCACTTATTCATCTGACCCTTGCCAGTCTTGAAATAAGTAATGACTCTGTGAGAAGACCATCAAGAAAATTAAGCCATGGTGTCGAGAAAAACAACACAGTTGGCAGACATAAAAAGAAAGGATTGTATTTCCCAGGTTTCCATGGAAATTGGAGGTTAAACTCGGAGTTTATTTTGCTGCGGGCAAATATTTTATTTGCACAGAGTGGAAGGAGTTCTCTGCGTCAGTCCACCAACCTGAATCTCGAGGGTCAACACAAGGGCTGTCCACACCCCTCAAAGGGCTCAGCACACCCTAGAGGCTGCTGGACTCTCAAACAAGTGAACCAGCAAATGACAGTATCAATCAGGCAGGCAGAATATCCAGGGAGAAAGTACTTCACAAATGCTAAGGTAATTATCTTTAAAAATGTGAACCTGAGTTTTCGTTTTATTCTCTCATACATTATATTCACCATTAAGGCCAAGCCATGAGGCTTAATGACTTGGGGAAGAAGGCAAGGCCACTTAGGGCAAAGATGTTTACAGATGAACAAGAGAGGAAATGACACAGAAGTTCCCACCAGACAGAAAGGGCAGGTCATTCCCTACCTGGAAGGGAAAGAAAAGATTGGGGGGAGGGGAGAATACAGGAGGAAGATTTTGTTTGGTCCCATAAGGGCCCGGCACTCCTGTCTCTCAGCTCAGGCCGTGGGAGCAGACAGCGAAAGGATAGTAATCTAAGGTAGACAGAGGGGAAGCAATAAAAAAAAGTGATTCAGACAAGCCTATAGAAAAAGTAGCTGAGGATAGAGACTGTTAAGCTTGCGTGGTGCTGCCATGGAAGGTAGTTGGTGGGGGGAGGGCCAGGGGCGGACATCCCAGGCAAGGCTACTGGATGGGACTGAGGCAAGATGTGAGGTCTGAGGACCCGTGCAGCCTAGAAACCCCAGTTAGGATTGAGTCGGCAGGAGTCCTGGCCCTAAACTCCCGCAGTTGAAGTCAGCAGAGTATCCAGGGACCAGAAAGAGCCTAAACCCCTGTCCTCCCCTCTGTCACAGGACAAATGAGCTTCCCTCTATACCTCCATACCATGTTGGCTGGAAAAAAATTCCTGAGAGGATTTCTTGAAAAAATGTTATATACAGAGGTGGGCAAAAGTAGGTTTACAGTTGTGAATACACAAAACAGTGTTTATTCTGAGTTGATAAAACTATTGTGACAATAATCTGCATGTCTTTTCCCATATGAACAACCATAAGCCCACTTTTGCCCACCCCTATCTGTATATTTCAATGAGACTGTAATCATTAATTGGCACAGTTAAGTCCCCTTGTCAGCTGCCAACAAGACGCAGTCTTGACAGCAAAATGAAAGAAGTCATTATAGAAAATAATGTATTCGCACACTTGAGTTGTCATTCAGGATAGATTAGGTTATGCTGAGGTAATAGCCCCCAAATCTCAGTAGCTTAACACAATTATTTCTTGCTCATGCAACATGTCCATTTTACATTACCAGGGATACGAGCAGCTATTGGTCTCTAGTCCATGTTGCCCTCACTCCAAAACCCAGATTACTGAAGGCTCCATCATCTGGAACACTTCAGGTTCTGATGGCGGACAAAAGAGAGAATTGGAGGGTTTTACAGCAGTGATTAAATGCTTTGGTTTTCACGTCACTGCTGCCCCCTGCTCAGTTATATGTCCCTATCTAAACAGAAGATAAATGGACAAGAGTAACCTCCCGTGGAGCAGAAAGACAGACAAACAGGATAGGGTTAGCATTAATTCTCCAGCACATAAGGCAGAGACTTACTTTACTGTATAAATTATTATTACAATTCTTTGTGAATACTTGAATCAACCACTATTTGCATTATAGTCTACCAGAACCCAAAATATAAGTCCTCCACCCACCCAGGTCATCTTTTCTCTCCCAGACTTATCTCAAAACGGGTCTGCACCTCTTCATCCCTAACCCAGCCTCCTACTCTACTCCCTTCCCTTCCACTGTGCCCCCATGAAATTGCCCACTCCTAGGGAGACTAGCTTCTCTGTGGTTTCCTCACTTTCCCTCAACTGCCGAACACTTCCCAGCCTTTACCGAGCCAACCGGGCCCCTCAGTGCTCTCACGGTGCCCCCCACTCCCTTGGATGCCTCTGCTTCTGCAGCTCCCATGCAGCCAAGCCCCAAATTTGGTTTACATATTGCATTCCCTTTACTCTGAGCCTTCCTAACACCAAGGATTTTAGTCATTTCCCTCAGTCTTTATCTGGAGCTTGTGAATCTTTTAATCTCTCCTTTAACCAGGACCAATCTCTTGTAAAAATGAGTCATGGTACACTGACTTGTACGTGTTGAGAGAAGAGCTTTCCCCCTAGGTCTAAATTTACACAGGTAAAGGGTATGATATACCTGATTCTCTTTGCACATGTCTGGAGGGGAAATGGTGGAAATTAAGCACAAGGTAGGTGAGGGAATTCGCTGGTCTCTTGTCAGGGGACTGGCCTCATAGGAAAGCTTCTCTCCCATGGGTGATGCCTGCAAACTCCTAAGGGCCCTCAGTAATTGTTTGCAGCTCCACCATATGTCAGTTCTCTGTGCCCTTCTGAGAGACTTGTCACCCAGCAAACTGTACAAATACTGTCCTAATGAGACTGTGAACCTGAGACGCAGATACAGACAGACCTCTTTCTAAGGCAACATTTTTATTGTCTGCAAAACAGGAAGAAAAAAAGGAGCAAAGCATTCTTAAAATTAGCAATGAAAGCTCTTACCTCCATCTTCAATCTCATCTCAGAGGTGTTTATGTCTGCTCTACTTCTCAAACCAAAAACTCTTTAGTTTAATAGCTTATGCTCCTAATAGTCACAAAATCTTTAGCAAATTGTATTTTCCCAAAGATGGATGCACTACCATATGTATCTTATCCCATACGCTCCTCTTAAAATGTGATTGATACTCCCCACCCTGAGAGGCAGGACCTATATTCCTTCTACTGAACCTGGGTGAGCTCAAGAACACCTCTACCAAAGAGTATGGCAGAGGTGATGCTGTGTGACTTCTGAGGTTAAGTCAGACAAAAGAGACAGTGTCTACCTGCTTCTCTCTTTCAGGACACTCACCCTGGAAACCCAGCCCCCATGCTGCCAATAAGCCCAAACTAGCCCATGCAGAGAGACTGCATGGAGAAGCCCATGTGGAAAGGAACTGTGGCCCCAAGTGGCACCTAATAGCAACTGCTAGCCGAGTGTATGAGCCTTCAGATGATTCCTGCTCCCAGCCTCACATCTCCTGTGTGATGTCCCCGATCTCATGGAGCAGGATAGGCAATCCCGTCCAAATGCAGTACCCACGGAATTCGAGAGTATAATAAATGTGTCTTATTCCACTAAGTTTTAGGGTAATTTGTTATGCAGTCACAGTAACTGGAACAAAAATCTGTCCAGGTATTTCCTTTCTCCTTTCATCTTATGTTACTCTCAGAGCGGCGTTTTCAAACAACCTAAAGATTATGTAACAACATCTAGGGCAGCGGGAGGGCTACTTCTGCCTGCCCACATTTCAACCAAGGCGGGTTTTGTTTCTCTACAAGATGAAGGCGGTTCTCACGGTCACAGATGAAAACAAAATAGTTGGGATGTTTCTCATCTTTACTTCTGACGGAGAAACGGAACTTTGGAACTAAAACTCTGTTCCTCGCATGGATAAAGCCCTTCAGCCCACAGGAGATATATTTATTTTTGTGCCTACTTGGCCGCTTCCTCTTAATTTCTAAGGAGTTGAAAAGGGTAGTGTAGTTTCAAAAAGAGATCAATAGTAACATTGGGGCCCATTAATCTGAGAGGGACGCAGAACAAACGGGCTGCAGGGCTGCTTTTCATCCCACAGATAAAATTAGTAAGAATCTCTTTAGTATGGCAGAGTAGGCGAGGAATAAGTGAGAAATGTCATGAAAATATTAAATAGTAATAAGAGACAAAACCTTTCCAATAACCTTTCTGTAACTGAGAGATAGTTTTCATTTTAAATCACATTTTCATCAGTTCCAAAGAGACCCTAATTGACCTTCTCTTTTTTGTTTCAATCACAATTGACATTCAGTGTTATTTTATATTAGTTTCAGGTGTACAGCATAGTAGCTAGACATTTATATAATTTACAGAGTGATCCCTCCAATAAGTCTAGTCCCCACTTCTCTGCCTACGCTTCCACACCTTCTATGTGCTCATCTAGCCTCCAGCTTTAAATCTCCCCTCTTTTCTTTGTTTTTAAAGATTTTATTTTTAGAGAGAGGGGAAGAGAGGGAGAGAAACATCATTGTGTGGTTGCCTTTCACGTGGCCCCCGCTGGGGACCTGTCTCACAACCCAGGCATGTGCCCTGACTGGGAATCGAACTGGCAACCCTTTGGTTCACAGCCCGTGCCCAATCCATTGAGCTACACCAGCCAAGGCTAAATCTTCCCTCTTTTCTGACAACTTCCAAATCTGCATCTTCAGCCAAGACCCTGTCTCAAAACTTTAGACTCATATATCCATCTAGTGTCCCACATCACTAGATGTCCGACAGGCATTTCTAACTCACCTTCTCCAAAAGGAAAGTCCTGATGTTCTTTCCTGAACCTGTTCCCCTTCCTGCCTTCTCCATCCCAGGTGACAGAAATTCTTTCCTTCCACTGGCTCAGAACAAAAACCCTAACCTCACCTTGACCTCACTTTCACAAAACACAGCCCATCCATCAGGAAATCCCTATTGGCTCTAGCCTCAGACCACATCCAGAATCTAACAGCTTCTCATGACCTCCATCACGACATCATCTCTCATCTAGATTGCTGCAGCGGCCTCCCAACTGGTCTACCTGCTCCTGCCCTCACCTTCCGGTGGTCTGTTGTTGTTACCCCAGATGCCAGAATGGTCCTTTAGGAAAGTAAATCAAATCATGTGCTTCCTCTGTCCAGAGTCCTCTAATGGCTTCGCAGCTCACTCGTAGTAAATGCCTAAATCCTTAAAATGGCAAAATCAGCCTGCCATAATTAGCCCCCTATTTCTCCTCTCTTATTTGACTCATCCTGCTCTGGGCTCACTGACTTCTTGGTTGTTCCTAAAATATGCCAACCATCCTCCTGCCTTAGTGCTTTTGAACTTGCTCTTCCCTTTGCCGCCCTTCCACCCTCCACCCCACCCCTCTCTGTGTGGCTTATTTCCCCCGTCCTTCAACTTACCAGAAAAGCCTTCTCTCTCCACCCTGCTTAGAACAGCAAATCCCGTGCCCTGGCACTCCAGGTTCCTCTCCCGTTTCATTTCCCCTCAAAGAACTTACTACCCTCCGGCATTGTATAAGGAACTAAGTAAACAGACATGTTTGTTCATTCATTTATAGTCCATCTTCCCCATTTAGAATATAAGTTCCATTATAGAAGGAATTTTTTTTTGGTCTACTTTGCATATTGCTGAACTTCCAGGGACCAGAATAGTTTCTGGCACATAGTAGTCACAGGGATGGCCAGAATCACATACACCTGTTGATGAATGAGTGAACAAAGGAATCACTGGACCAACATCAATTCACAGCCAATCATGACTGGTGCTGAAGACTGGTGGAGAGCTTTGCAGAATGCACACACCTGCCTGGCCAGCTCCCGAGTGCAGAGCAATGGCAGCAAAACTTGAGGGGCTTAGATCACTCTCGTCTCTACCCCAGGGGACATAACATCGCTCCACGAAAAGGACCAGCTTCAGTGCGAGACAGCTGTTTTAAAGTCCACTAACTAGTCAAATGATTCTGGACAAGTAACTTAACCACGTTGAGTTTGGGTTTCCTTATCTGCAAAATAAATATTATATGACATCAGCTACTTTTTTTTT